>JAOVVB010025962.1:0-15851 GCA_028570985.1 Heterobranchus longifilis | reverse complement strand
AAGCATACAAGGAATTTTCTTTGGTGTATCGGTACATACACAAAACACAAAAGCAAACACAGAAGTAAATAAAAAAATAAAAAATAAAAATAAAAACAGTAACAGGGCCAAGGACACTTGCTTAAATATGAATGTTTTCATGTTTTTACTGTAAAAATGTCTTATACAATTACACTGATATCTAAGATAATGCTGTGTAGAGATGTAACGATATGAACATTTCATATCACAATTATAGTAACCAAAATTATCACGGTTATCAGTATTATCACAGTATTGTTAAAATGTGCTGAAAATGTTCAAAATCTACTGATATGTCACAGTGAAATCATTTCAAGTTTTATATAAAAAAAACAAATAAAATTAGCAGCACTATGCATGTTTTGTTTGCATAAACATTGCAATAATAACATGTAAAAAGGCAACATGAAAACCATATCAAATGTTCATTAACATTGGTATTTGAGTGTATTTGCAATGACCCCATGCACAATTTACATAAATACAAATGAGTCTTAAGTAGACAGTGATAGTAATTGCAATGAGAATTGAGTGAGATATCAAAAGCGTGGTAATCAAACAAATTTTTAATGATAACTGAAAAATGTAATGGTATTACTAGCCATCAGGGAATTTTACCATGGTTATAATTAAAACTGGTAACCGGTTTCTTCCCTAGTGCTGTGTGGAACTGCTTAATACATTTTATTTGCACATTTGAATAAATAAACTCTACAAAGTGTTAAAAGTAAGAACACATGGAAATATTTAAATCCTAGTTAAAGCCTAGAGGTTAACCCTTTGCTGCTTTTAACATCAAATCTAGGATAGATAGCTACAAAGCAACTAGAATAATAACATCTGTGAAAACTCCAAATTATGTTAATATTGTTGATAGCCTAAATGTTAATATTTGTGCATGCATATATTCAATAAAAAATAAAGACTATATTGTTAATTAATGCACAATAAAATTTATTTGAAGAACAGCAACAGGAATTATTTGACAAGGTTTTTTTTTTTTTAAACACAACTGTGTACAAACAGTTAGCAGCTGTGTGGGAGGGATATAGAACAGTGTGGGCTGAGGAACTGAGAGAACTAGCTGTGTACAGGGTTGGGAGAGTCACCTGATATGAAGTCATTATGTTGTAGTCACTGTTTGTGTTGGGTGATGTCTCGGGGGTTTTACTGACAATAATAACTTGAGTTTGTAAGTGTGTTGCCCTGGCACACCAGGTCAGGACCCAATGGAAGTGAATCTCAAAGGGAACTGGAGGGTAGCTAGCAAGTGTTTGCAACAGTGGGAGTGTATCCTGATGTGTCAGAAACACACTGGGGATACACGGTCGCACTGAGATCAAAACAATGTTTTTATACAGGGTTCCTGCGGAAGCTTAAAAAGTCTTAAAAGGCATTGAATTAATTCATCCAAAAATAAGGCATTAATTTGTATTAAAATGTCTTTCGAAAGTTTTAAAAATGCTAAGACATGGGAAGTAGGGTTTTATGAGTTTTTTTTTTTTCTGGTGTTGCATTGTAAAATCTCAAAATAATTGGTAACATCTATTGTTTTTAAATAATTCACAGAATGCCTCTTATTGACATGCAAATTCAACAAAAAATGGTTATTTAACCAAGATTTCACAGCATGGCTGAAACCAGAACAAGACCATGCATATGAGGCTCTGTATTTTCTACAAAAAAGTTTTTCAAACTATTTCTCAGTTCTGTTCTACCCTTGTCTCCGCTACACTATATAATTGTTACAGTAAACATTTGGGCAAAATTGCTCCTAACAAATGTTTTTTTTTCTTTTAATTGGTTTTAAATTCAATTCCAAGTGGCATTAAAAAAGTCTTAAATCCAACTTGCCTGAAGCTGTAGGAACCCTGTTATAGTACTGCTTCCAACCTCAGGAGGGAAGTTTGCACATTTCAAAGAGTTACCCTTTAAAACAGCTTTTCATTGTGAGTGTAATTTCACTTTAAGAACGACTGAAATGTTTTTCCACTGATATCATTACTTAGCAGTTGTATTTCATTTGTCAGGATGGAATGAGCTCCTCATCGCCTCGTTCTCTCATCGCTCCATTGGCTTGAAGGATGGCGTCCTCCTGGCCTCCGAGCTGCAGCGCGACAATGCACACAGCGCAGGAGTTGGGGCCATTTTTGACAGGTGCATCATCTGTGCAAACAAAAAAACTGCCAACATACTCACACATACATTGCAACTAATTGTAATGCCTTTGTCTAAACGTTTCACACATGTGTAGTGTCTGTATAATAACTGGTTTTATTTACCGCAGGGAGAGTGTGCAGAGTGCAGAGGTTGGCGCCATATTTGACAGGTAATTTTTTACACTTTTGTAATATTAATGAGTCAACAAAGAGTGCAACTTTCTCATTAAGCTCTTTGGATTTTACACTCTGAAACCTTTTCCAAAAATCTTTTCTAAATGTGACATTGTTTAGGGTTCTTACGGAGCTCGTCAATAAAATGAGAGATATGCAAATGGACAAAACAGAGCTGGGCTGCCTCCGAGCCATCGTCCTCTTCAACCCAGGTGCTTCCACAATGCTGATATCTAACATATAACATAACATATGAATAAATAAGAAAGATTAACTTTTTAATTATTATTATTTTTTATTTTTTTTTAAATACAAAATATGATGTATTGTTAAGCGTCTTGCCCCTAATGAAAATATTTTCTTGCAGATGCTAAAGGGCTCTCCAACACCGGTGAGGTGGAGCTCCTTAGAGAAAAGGTCTATGCATCATTGGAAACCTACTGCAAACAGAAATACCCAGAGCAGCAGGGAAGGTAAATATCCTCAGATATCATAAGCTCCACATAGTCTTGTTTTTTACTCTACTGCATCCATTTTACTAGGGCTGGGTGATTAATTGAATTTTATTGTGCCGCATTCCGTTTTATAACCATGCTCTGGTTTGGTCTTGTGTTATAAATCCAGCGCACCCCCTTTCTTTTACAGCAGTGCGCTTTGGCCCATTTTCACTCAGTTTATGACTGGAATATGTTGAATATAGTTTACCAAAATGTTTTCAGTAGGTTGTGGCAGTGTGCTACAACATATTTGATAGAATTTATTTTGGTCTCAGGTAGGGTTATTAAACTTGTGACAACACCGGTGTTACCGATTTACACCGCAAACGCAGCACGCATTGCTGTGCCTTCAGTCAAGCTTTTGCTGCACAGCCCATTTTGGCAGCCGCCGGGTTCAGACAGGAGGCAGAAACGCCCCTCAGCGCTGCCCGCTTCCCTTCAGCTCCCCATATTAACCATAGATAGTTTCTAAATATGATGTTAAGAAGTCAGCGGACTACAGTTACATGCACAGAGCCAATTGGTCTGTCCAGACCATAGCGGCACGGTGCTCCACGGTCGGCTCGTGATCCATTTTCTCCGCGAATCTTGAGAGAAAACACACTGATAGTCTATTCTAAACGATAAAGATGTATGTTATAAATGATCTGATTCTTCAGCTTTGCTGTTCACATTTACACTAACTCCTCCGCCATTGTCTTCTCTGTGCTGCTGCTGCACAGAGCAGACACAAGGTGGGCGCTGATACGCAAAAATAAGCTAAATGGGTTTTTATTTCTATTTTTAAAAAACTTAAGCGGTGGGTCAGTAATGTAATCAGTTACTGTATTCCCTAACACTGTGTAACACCGGCAACACCGAGTACTGCGACAAACCTCGTCTAATTTGTTTTAATTGATTAATTTTATATATTGAATATATGTTTAGTAGTTTTCAGTATTTACGTTACAACATAGTTGCTCTTATTTATTTTTATATTATTTATTTAAATGTATAAATATTTATATATGTTTTTAAAAGTTCAATAAATGTGTGATGTTTCCAAAATCAATGAGTAATCGTGTTAAATAATTGTGATCTCAATATTGATCAAAATAATTGTGATTATGGTTTTTGCCATAACCAAGCAGCCTTAAAGTTAAACATGAGTGGTGCATCGTTCATCTTGTCAAACTAAATGATGTCTCCTCTGCTCCATGCAGGTTTGCGAAGCTCCTCCTTCGACTGCCAGCACTGCGATCCATCGGCTTGAAGTGCTTGGAGCATCTCTTCTTCTTCAAACTTATCGGTGACACACCTATTGACACTTTCCTCATGGAAATGCTTGAAGCTCCCCATCAGTTGTCTTAGATAGGAAATGCGTACTGTGGTTAGGTTTAGATAGCTGAAGTCTGGGAAGCTGGAGTGGGACTGGAGTGGCACTTTAAGTTCTTTGAAGATTTGTCAATTTGTCTCACTGCTCTCTGCGTTACACTATTTTAGTGCAGCACAGATTTGCTCTTTAGACCAAACCCAAGGCTTGGCATGATCTACAAGCTGGTGCTATATGTTGAAATAACTTCATGAGTAACTATGGTTTGAAAAAAAGTATTTTTAAAAATGTAAACATTTACATATTTCCCTCACAGGAGCTATAATTTGGGTATACATTTTTATATACGCTTTTTAGACACGTCAAACATCAAGCTTCGGTTGTTTCTACAACTGAACTGATCCCCAAAACCTATTTTTTAAAAGGAAGGCAACCTGAATCATGTGTATGCATTAAGGACATAGTCTTCTTTTTATTAATTTGTAATTCAAGCCAGCTCTAAAATTGTACCAAACAGTCACCGGAAACTGTGTCCAACAACCGAGTTTACTTGTATCCATTGCAGAAGATAAAATCCTAAAAGTGACCCTGCGATAGAAGACAAGTCAGAGGTCCGACTTGTCCGTGTTGATTGAGGATCAGCTTTATGTGTCTGGTAATATACAGTTAGTGTTGTTTACTTCTTTGCCATTTTATAAATCTAATCACTTTGTGGTTAACGATTAAACTGCACTGCACACTTGCTATGTACTATTTCTAAAACACACTTTTAATAAACGCCCGGCCTTTAAATAGTCGGGCGTTTGTCTTTTTGGTGCTATTTCAGTAATAATTTGACATTTTATTGGTGCAGATGCACACCAAACCACAAACCTAAGAAAATATGCAAAACTGAAAAAATCCCTTTGTTAATCTTTGTTAAAAATGTAGCAATATAAAATGTAAACTGCATAAGAGCTTTCTGCCTGTCAGTCATTCAGGGGTTTTACTAAGTAAATCATGTCTGGTGGAAAGGGAATACTCCATTTTGTAATTTATCTATACAATTCAAAAGGTACTGTGCAAAAGTAATTGTTCAGGGAAAATGTATATTGATAAATTTGAATTATGATCAGGATATACAAATTATATAATTCTTAATATGTGCCCTTTTTTTTTTTTTTTTAGTTTTCAGCTAGTATAAAGCAGAACATGTCTTGGGTTGCACTGGATTTGCTGAGACTGTTTCAGCTGATTTTTATTTTTTGTGCTTTTATTTGATGCTCAATTGTATTTTCCAACCTTTTCCCCCCTTTTTGTAGGTAGCTGTCTTGTTCATCGTTATGTCTCTGCAATTTATTAAAAGCAAACCATAATCACATTTAGATCCATAACACCTGTGGACGTATAGGAATTTTAAACAAGACCAAATGAGGTCTGTATGATGGCCATGTGTAAACCCCAGACGAGCTGCATTGGAAAGCTTGTCATCGACCTCTATATGCTCTTGAACATTAAGTGACTTGAAGCATGGGTTGTGTGGACTGAAAATAAAGAGGCTTAAGTTTTTTTTTGTTTGATTTTTCTTCGCCAAAAGTGTTAGATGTGACACTTATTTTTCTAAAATGAACACAATTGAAAGTAAAAAAAAAAAGTCAAAGTCAAAGTTTTAATGAGCCTTTTTATTGTATTTTTTACATAATTTTTGCTGTGGGCATAGACGCAATAGAAGCCTTGGTTGTATAGCACTTGTGTCCAAGTTCCACAGTGATGTTATGGCACAGGCAGCAATGTGTGTGGTGTTAAATTAAAAGAAGAAAATGTTGAGTGCAATGAAATCAAAGGCTTCCACAGGACTAGCTGGTGAATTTCATCACACATCACCACATTCGCTCACTTTGCAGTCTGAAGTAAAAAGGTTTAACAACACAAACCCTACAGCTCTGAGAACCAAAGTGAACCTCCTTTTGTATCAAAGCAGAAGTAACACCTTTTTAAACCATGCATGGCTTGGTTTGCTTAAATTATATTTAGAATAATACTGCTTTTAGTCTATGATACACTATTCTACACATGGAGCAAAAAAAAAAACAGGAACAACATAAAGACATTGTCATGACATGTACATCATTTTACAGCATTCCCCCTATATTACTTTACACATCTATTCTGTCTTATTTTTTGACAAAAATCAGTACAATCTGGGAATCACGATGAGCTCTTCCCCCCTGTAACTTCAGTTCTACTAAGTTGCATGCTACACATTGAGTCTAAGGTGCTGAATAGTTTTCAGTTAATTCTAAACAAACAACAAAAAAAAACATGTACCGCTGGTGTGGTTTTATGTAGCTTTATCATGATGTTGCGCTAGATTCTTGTTTCTCTCAATGGCTATGTTTCCATCACAGTGAAAATTTCCTAGTGGATAGATTTACCATGCCATGATATAAACTGAAATTCTGATTATAAATTTAGCCAAGGCCATTCCAAATTAATAGCACAATGAGTTCAATAGTTTTAAAACAGACTTAACTCCTTCTTATTCACTTCAATACAGATTTACATGTTTTAAAATAGATAAATAATGTGCGTCCATATTACTAATTATCATGTAACCCCTGATGTTCACATTCACAGTTAGGGAATGAATATCCTGTGAATGACAAACTGAGATCTCCAGTGATGCCATTTGAACTACACATTAATTTGGCCTGGTCTAGTTTTAATTCTTACATTTTACCTAGTTCTCGACTACAGTGGAACAATGTATGTCCATATTCTACAGTAAGGCAACGGGATACAGCTAATGTGCATGACCAATCCCTAAGTTGTCATAAATACTTTAAAGCTATCTTCATAACATACTATTTGATCCAAGACAACATGGAAAAAAACCCTCTATTTTTGCCAGGACACATTTAAAAACACTGGTTAAAAATAAATCACAGCTCGTGAATGATTGCAGTATTATCCTCTTGCCCCCTCACACACTGCACATCTGTAGTAACATTTTCTTGATTATATGTCCCTGAAAACGTCTTAATAAATAACTGTCTCTGAAAGGCACTCTGACATGTGCAGCTCATAGTTTCTAGAAAATAAAACTACATAACCGTGAAGATTGCTCACCTGTTAACACTGCGCCTGCTTAATGTCTCCAATTGTTCAGTCCATCAATGAAAATAGGTCGATACATTGGTTTAAGCTAAAGATGTTGATGAGCATTAGTCTGAAACTAGTCTCACCCAAAGTCACAGAACTGTTGACTGGGATCTTTAAAAAGATGTTTCTCTGATAAATTCCTTATTATCCTAGCCTGGGAACCAGTCGTATCTGCTAAGCTCATGTTTCATTTGCTCTTGCAGATCCGTCTGGCTCTCCTCCCGTTCAAACAGATTTCCAGTCGACCAGAACCTAGTAGATCCAATCACAATCATTTAAATCTAATATGCGGTGGGTTTAAGGCGATGACTACAGAGGAGCGTCATGCTAGAATGTAGTTACAGAACGTCTGTCCACCGCAATGCACCAGGCCCACTAAACTCAGATCCAACTGTCAAACTAAGCAGTGCTGTTCAGATATTAATCAAAATTCTGTTACTGTATTGAAAAAAAAAAGTTTTCAGAAACACATTTTAGTGTACTGTTTAGCTGTAATTTGAGAAAGTTTGTGACCCGGCTGCCATTTTTTTCCCCTGCTTCAAAACCAAGCACCATCCCAACCTGCATGTGTCAATGACTGATTGTAGTTCACATTTAGTTGCTGATTGGTTGTAGTTCACGTTTAGTAGCTCTGATTGGTTGTAGTTAATGTTTAGTTTCTCTGATTGGTTGTAGTTCACGTTTCGTTGCTCTGCTTGGTTGTAGTTCACATTTAGTTGCTGATTGGTTGTAGTTCATGTTTAGTTGCTCTGATTTGGTTGTAGTTCACGTTTAGTTGCTGATTTGTTGTAGTTCACGCTTAGTTGCTCTGATTGGTTGTAGTTCACATTTAGTTGCTGATTGGTTGTAGTTCACTTTTAGTTGCTGATTGGTTGTAGTTCACATTTAGTTCACACACTGCACATCTGTAGTAACATTTTCTTGATTATATGTCCCTGAAAATGTCTTAAATAACTGTCTCTGAAAGGCACTCTGACATGTGCAGCTCATAGTTTCTAGAAAATAAAACAACATAACCGTGAAGATTGCTCACCTGTTAACACTGCGCTTGCTCGATACATTGGTTTAAGCTAAAGATGTTGATGAGCATTAGTCTGAAACTAGTCTCACCTGAAGTCACAGAACTGTTGACTGGGATCTTTAAAAAGATGTTTCTATGATAAATTCCTTATTATCCTAGCCTGGGAACCAGTCGTATCTGCTAAGCTCATGTTTCATTTGCTCTTGCAGATCCGTCTGGCTCTCCTCCCGTTCAAACAGATTTCCAGTCGACCAGAACCTAGTAGATCCAATCACAATCATTTAAATCTAATATGCGGTGGGTTTAAGGCGATGACTACAGAGGAGCGTCATGCTAGAATGTAGTTACAGAACGTCTGTCCACCGCAATGCACCAGGCCCACTAAACTCAGATCCAACTGTCAAACTAAGCAGTGCTGTTCAGATATTAATCAAAATTCTGTTACTGTATTGCCTATTTCTTGCCTAAAATGTTTTCAAAAACACATTTTAGTGTACTGTTTAGCTGTAATTTGTGAAATTTTGTGACCCGGCTGCCATTTTTTTTCCTGCTTCAAAACCAAGCACCATCCCAACCTGCATGTGTCGATCAGCGTTGTGCTCTGATTGGTTGTAGTTCACGTTTAATTGCTCTGATTGATTGTAGTTCACATTTAGTTGCTGATTTGTTGTAGTTCATGTTTAGTTGCTCTGATTGGTTGTAGTTAATGTTTAGTCGCTCTGATTGGTTATAGTTCACTTTTAGTTGCTGATTGGTTGTAGTTCACTTTTAGTTGCTGATTGGTTGTAGTTAATGTTTAGTTGCTCTGGTTGGTTGTAGTTCACATTTAGTTGCTGATTGGTTGTAGTTCACGTTTAGTTGCTGATTTGTTGTCGTTCACGTTTAGTTGCTCTGATTGGTTGTAGTTCACGTTTAGTTGCACTGATTGGTTGTAGTTCACGTTTAGTTGCTGATTTATTGTAGTTCACGTTTAGTTGCTGATTTGTTGTAGTTCACATTTAGTTGGTCTGATTGGTTGTAGTTCACGTTTTGTTGCTCTGGTTGCTTGTAGTTCACATTTAGTTGCTCTGGTTGATTGTAGTTCACATTTAGTTGCTCTGATTGGTTGTAGTTCACGTTTAGTTGCTGATTTGTTGTAGTTCACGTTTAGTTGCTCTGATTGGATGTAGTTCACGTTTAGTTGCTGATTTGTTGTTGTTCACGTTTAGTTGCTCTGATTGGTTGTAGTTCACATTTAGTTGCTGATTGGTTGTAGTTCACATTTAGTTGCTTTGGTTGTCGGTCACGTTTAGTTGCTCTGATTGGTTGTAGTTCACTTTTAGTTCCTGATTGGTTGTAGTTCATGTTTAGTTGCGGATTGGTTGTAGTTCACGTTTAGTTGCTTTGGTTGGTTGTAGGTCCATCCAATTGTGTCCCAAGGCATTTTGGTCTGTGCCATTGACAACCCTTGGAAATCAAAAATGAACTGAGAGGTTCCAGACTAATCCACCTTTGCGAATTAGTCTGGTGATGCCAGGCTATTCTTATCCAGTCAACTAACAGACATTTGACGAAGCTTTTAGATGCTCATCTACCTTGAAATGTGTCCACTGTGATTAGACCTTAAAAACTGTGCTACTCTTGATTTGCTGGTTAAACTTGTTGAGTGTATTTTCAGATGTCAGTGGTTCATCAGTGTCAAGGATTTCACATTCCATTGATACTCAACTTTTACATCCAGTGCAATTGTTCCTTGTTTGAGCACCTTCTTGAGCAGAATGAAAAGAAACACAAAACTACCACAGTAGTATATAACAGAATAACCCTCTGCACAAAAAGCCATCTATTCAACAGATGAAATGTCTTTCAATTTGTCTCTAAAGCTGCAGGGCTGATGCTAAAGCCAAGCAGCGGAGAGTTTAGTGTCTGTAACGCACTTCTTGCCCTTCGGATTCAGTCAAGGCCACTGAGATTGGAGCACACACACTGCCAACTCTTTGATGCCCTCCGCCATTAGAGTGTTTGTATCCAAAGTCACGTTCAAAGGATGATTGTGATTGAGTGCCTGTCATTGATGTTTATCCAGCAATAGCAAAGCTTAGTGGTTTGAATGCAGTACTCTGTTTCTGCTCCCTCTGACCGTCAGTTGATGAATAACCTTTTATCCTGTCTCTTCAGGAAGCACTTGTGTCAAGCCTGTGTGAACCAAACGCATAAAGATGAGGTCAACTCATCGAAGCTGGGGGGGGGGGGATTATAGTGCTAAGCCAGAGTGGAGTGGGTTGCCAGGTTGGGTGTCAGAATTGGAGGGGCAGTGAAAGGGCTTCTGACGTCCTTATGTCCAGCTCACACCTGCATCTCTGAGCCACTGGACAAGCCGAGTGCGTTTGCCTCCTCTGTTGTCAAACCATTCTTCAGTGTCCTCCTCACTGGGCAGATGGGAAGAGAAGTGTATTATTACACTGTTTGCCCATGCAGCTGATTGCATTTCTCTGTGCATGATCACAAATCATGCCACTTGGCTAATAGTTGACATGATGACTCACATGATTTTCGGTTGGCTCTGGATCGTCTCCTCTCCCGGGGTTGTGTCCGCTGGCTGGGCCCCTGAGTGGCCGACCTAACAATCCTCTCCATGATCTCATCAGCTGTATCATCTGTGCAGTTGACTGGGTCGTCACTGGCAGAGCACCATGGGGGTACACGCCCTAAAAAAGGAAGGTCAATAATGGATAAGAAAACAGGTTAGTATTAATACATTTATTCAACTAACCAATTATTCAATTAACCAATTATTCAGTTAACCAATTATTCAGTTAACCAATTATCCATCATGTCAACTCATGTCAGCCATGTCATGACATCATCCATTAACCAAATATTCAATTAATCAATTCAATTAACCAATTATTAAAGTACTCAATTAACCAATCATTCAATTAATCAATTAATCATTCAATTAACCACTTATTCAATGAATCAATTAACCAATTATTCAATCATTCAATTATTCAAAAAGACATGCTATACTATGGCGTTTTTGTGAGATTTATGACCGCACGCTATACTCTGCGTTTTTTCTTTTTTTCATTCAATTAATCAATTTTTCAATTCAATAATTCAATATTTCAATCAGTTATGCAAATATTCAATCATTCAATTAATCAATTAACCAATCATTAAATTAACCACTTATTCAATTAACCAATTAAATTAACCAAATATTCAATTAATAAATCATTCAATTAACCAATTGAGTTAACCAACCATTCAATTAACCAATTCAATTAACCAGTCACTCAATTCAATAATTCAATTAAACAATTCAATTAACCAATCATTCAATTAACCAAGTATTCAATTACGCAATCATTCAATTGACCAATTAACCAATCCTTCAATTAATCAATTATTCAATTAACCAATTCAATTAACCAATCATTCAATTAATCAATTATTAAATTAACCAATTATTCAATAATTCAATTAACCAATTATTCAATTAACCAGTCACTCAATTCAATAATTCAATTAAACAATTATTCAATTAAACAATTATTCAGTTATTCAAGTAACCAATAATTCAATTATTCAATTAACCAATTATGCAATTATTCAATTTACCTATTTATTTATCTTTATTTATTTTATCCTTTTTTCATGGAGGCACAATACATCAATATTGGAAAAGTTTTGATTTAAACTTAGCCAATTCAATTATTCAAGTAACCAATAATTCAATTAATAAATTATTCAATTAAGCAATTAAATTAACCAAATATTCAATTATTCATTCAATTATTCAATTAACCAATAATTCAATTAATCAATAATTCAATTAATCAATTCCATTAACCAATTCAATTAACCAAATATTCAATTAATCAATTCAATTAACCAATCATTAAAGTACTAAATTAACCAATTATTCAATTAATCATTAAATTAACCAATTATTCAATCATTCAATTAATCTATTCAATTATCCAATAATTCAATCATTCAATCATTCAATTAACCAATTATTCAATTAACACATTAATCAATTAACCAATCATTCAATTTACCAATTAGATTATTAAATTAACCAATTCAACCAATTATTCAATTAACCAATTATTCAATTAATCATTCAATTAACCAATTATTCAATTAACCAATTCAATTAACCAGATATTCAATTATTCATTCAATTAACCAATTATTCCATTAACCAATTATTCAATTCAATAATTTAATTAAACAATTAATCAATCATTCAGTTATTCAATTAACCAATTCAATTAATCAATTAACCAATCATTCCATTAACCAAGTAGTCAATTACTCAATCATTCAACTGACCAATTAACCAATCATTCAATTAACCAATTATTCAATTCAATTAACCAATCATTCAATCATTCAATTAATCAATTCAATTATTCAATTATCCAATTATCCAATCATTCAATCATTTAATTAACCAATTATTCAATTAACACATTAATCAATTAACCAATCATTCAATTAACCAATTAGATTATTCAATTAACCAATTCAATCATTCAACCAATCATTCAATTATTCAAAAAACACATGCTGTACTATACTTTTTTATGAGATTTTTGACCGCACGCTATACACCTTTTTTTGAATGCCTTTTGGGGGGCTTGTAAGAGCTCATGATGTAACAACACATTTAATTAACCAATTATTCAAGAATTCAATTCAGCAATAATTAAATTATTCAATTAATCAAATCAATTAACCAATCATTCAATTAATTAATTATTCAATTAACCAATCATTCAATTAACCAATTCTTCAATTAACCAATCATTCAATTAACCAATCATTCAATTAACCAATTATTCAATTAACCAATTATTCAATTAATCAGTTATTCAAAAAACACATTCTATACTATGGCGTTTTCGTGAGATTTTTGGCCGCACGCTATACTCTGCCTTTTTTTTTTTCTTCCAAAAGACACTGTGAAATGCCTTTTGGGGGGCTTGTAAGAGCTCATAATGTCACGACGACGCATTCAATGAACCAATAATTCAATTAATCAATTATTCAATTAACCAATTAAATTAACCAAATATTAAATTAATCAATTATTCAATTATTCAAAAAACACATTCTATACTATGGCGTTTTGTGAGATTTTTGGCCGCACGCTATACTCTGCCTTTTTTTATTTATTTTTTCCAAAAGACACTGTGAAATGCCTTTTGGGGGGCTTGTAAGAGCTCATAATTTAATCATTCAATTATTCATGTAACCAAGTATGCAATTATTCAATTAACTAATTATTCAATTAACCAATTATGCAATTGATCAATTCACTTTTAATTATACTACTAATACTATATTCTGACGTTTTGGATTTTTTCACCCCCAAAAGACACTGCAATGCCATGAAACTGCCGTTTTGGATATTTTTGCGAAAACAGACTGCTGTGCATTTTGGGGGACTTTTAAGACAACATACTACAATATGAGCCATTTTTGAAAATGTTTGATTTTTGGTCAAATCCACATGCTATAGTATGACTTTTTTTTTTTAGATTTTTCACGATACACGAAACTGTGCCGATTTTTATTTTTTTGCAAAAATAAATTGTGCTATGCATTTTGGGGGCCTTTTCAAACAACATACTTCAATATGAGGCAGTTTGAAAATTTTGGATTTTTGACCAAAAACCACATGCTATAGTATGACTTTTTTGTCAGATTTTTGACGACACACAAAACTCTGCCGTTTTGGATTTTTTTGCAAAAAGAAAGTGTGCCATGCATTTTGGGAGCCTTTTTAAACAACATATTCGAATATGAGGCATTTGAAAATTTTGTATTTTTGACCAAAAACCACATGCTATAGTATGACTTTTTTGTCAGATTTTTAACGACACAAAACTCTGCTGTTTTGGATTTTTTTGCAAAAAGAAAGTGTGCCATGCATTTGGGGAGCCCTTTTAAACAACATACTCAAACATGAGGCATTTTGAATATTTTGTATTTTTGGCCAAAAACCACATGCTATAGTATGAGTTTTTTGTCAGATTTTTGACGACACACAAAACTCTGCCATTTTTGATTTTTTAGCAAAAAGAAAGTGTGCCATGCATTTTGGGAGCCTTTTTAAACAACATACTCGAATATGAGGCATTTTGAAAATTTTGGATTGTTTGCCAAAAACCACATGCTATAGTATGACTTTTTTATCTGATTTTTGACGTTAGACGAAACTCAGCCGTTTTGGATTCTTTTGCAAAAAGAATGTATGCCATGCATTTTGGGAGCCCTTTTAAACAACATACTCAAATATGAGGCATTTTGAAAATTTTGGATTTTTGGCCAAAAACCACATGCTATAGTATGATTTTTTCGTGAGATTTTTGATGATACACAAAACCCTGCCGTTTTGGAATTTTTTGCAAAAAGAGACTAGCTGAAGAAATGAAACCTGCCAAAAGGCAGTGATGGTGCAGTTCTACACTGCCATCATTGAGTCCATCCTCACCTCCTCCATAACCATCTGGTACGCTGCTGCTACTGCTAAGGTCAAGGGCAGACTGGAACGTATAACTCACTCTGCTGAGAAGGTGATCGGCTGCAACCTGCCTTCCCTCCAGGACCTGTATGAATCCAGGTCACTGAGGTGGATGAGTAAGACCATGGCTGATCCCTCCCACAAACTATTTTAAAAAACTCCTCCTCCGACAGGAGGCTCAGGTCTATTACAGCCAAAACTGAACGCCACAAGAACAGTTTCTTCCCGACCGCAGCCAGACTCATGAACAAGACCCGGGACCCCCACTGACATGGTTCCCCATTCCAATCAAGATCACAACTTGTTAATTGCACTTCTGTAAACTTTGCACACTTGCAAACTTCTGCACTATAATCTTTGCACACCGGAGTACTAAACTCATAACATAATGTGTTACATTAATGAAATCTTACTTTATTTTATTTCCATTTTTATCGGTTTACTAGCACATTCATGTAAGGTCTATACTGTGAACACTTGCACAATCCTGTCAATATTCCCTGTATATATACACTCTAAACTATGCAGCTCTCATACAGAAAGTACTGTTTACATACTCCTATTGTAATATTATTTATTATTTATATTCTGGAGATATTCACGCCTCCGGTATTTGGAGATTTATTCTCACTTGTCTGTATTTATGCTTTTCTCTTGTTTTTTTGTTTCTATATTTGTTTTGTGTGTATTTTGTTTGTGTTGGTTCTTGTTATGCACCGTGATATTAAGTCAAATGTCTTGTATGTGAAAACTACTTGACAATAAAAATGATTCTGATTGTGTGTTTTGAGGGCCCTTTTAAACAACATACTACAATATGAGGTATTTTGAAAAATTTGGATTTTTGGCAAAAAACCACATGCTATAGTATGACTTTTTGGGTGAATTTTGAAAAACGTGCTGTACTCTGCCGATTTGGATTTTTTTCCAAAAATAAAGTGTGCAATGCCTTTAGGGGGCCTTTATAAACAACATACTCGAATATGAGGCATTTTGAAAATTTTGG
>JAOVVB010025945.1:0-15852 GCA_028570985.1 Heterobranchus longifilis | reverse complement strand
GACCCTAATGGCCAGCTGCACCCTACTAATGATACACACCACATACACGCACACGTATGTGCACACATACACACACACACACACACACAAAACCCCGATGCTCCATTTCCATTACAGGGGACTGTATAGGGTCTCCCGATGTACACATGGCAGGAGCTTATTAATAGTAATCATGGGGCATGATGCAGGATAGAATCCAACATTAGCGCTACATTTGGAATGGAATCAGCCAAACCCCATTCAATTTAGATTTGAATGAGAAATATATCCCAACCTGACCACATGCATATGAATCGCCACATATATTTGCTCCCACATGTGTCTGGTACTTAGTTCCAATTAGGCTGAAAACACTGCTGCTGTGACGGAGGCTGCTCACACCGTCTCAGTTATCACTTCTCTGCAGGTTCCACGGCTAAGGCTATTCATTTTCAAATGTGTGTGCGTCAGGGTGTGTACGTCCGTGCGCATGTGTGCATTGGCATTATTTGAGCGGTGAGGTAAGTAAAGGGAATAAATAAGCAGGCAGAGGTCCTGTCATGATGATGTTATTGCCGCCCTGGGTTTGCTTGCGGCATTATGAGGACAGGCACACTGCCATATCCCTCACTGTCACATGCACACACACACACTCACACTCACACACACATGCCTGCGTGCTGGGGATCTAGGGCACATGCTCTAGGTAAATTTGCTTTGATCCGCATTGCACCTAATTGAGTCACAGGCAATGTCTCTATTCCCACATCAAGGAATTTGAAAATGTTAGATTATTTCGCTTGGGGATTAAACCTAATTTTCGTGTGTTACGCATTAACCTATTAGGCTGGTTCATCTGCATTGCTAATGCCCCGGTGCAGACAGCTGTCACTGCCCTGAGAAAAAAAAAAAAAAAAACATGATCATGAAATCCTTGAATGAGTGATCCCTGCGCCGATTAGTGGCAGTGAACTTCTCTGAGCCCAAGTGATAAGGCTGCAAAATTCCCAAGTTGCCAATAGCTCCGAAAATTATCAGACTGTAGGCAAAGGAGAAATTGTGCCTTCCGGCTCAGGGGCTTCAATCCAGGGTTTGCCCAGATTGACATTATTTAAAGCTATGGAAATGGGCTCTGGCTATCTGGAGGATTGCTAGAATAAGAAATTTTCCAGCAACATTTATGAATACGCTGACAGGAGGGGATAGGGGCAAAATATATATAAATATACCGTGTGCATTCTCGAAAAAGCAATTTTAGGGTAATTTCGTGATTTTATGATCTAATCTAGGTAAATAAATAAACAGATATGTGTGGAGGGAAAACCCATATGGCTGTAATATTCTTAAAGGACCTCGGCAATCTTTACTGAGAAGCTACTTTAACAGGAATCACTGTGTGCTATGTGTGGACCAAGTGCATTGTTTTCGAACCTGATGCAGCAGAAATGGAAACAAAATCCCTTCAATCGCTTCCTGTTGTTTAACCGGGACATATTGGCAATGCAACATTTGTGCAATGGCCTGAACGTGGGGGTACATGGAGATTGTATTATATTTTGTTGGTCAGTAAAATGAATTTCTTAGTAGATTCAGCTTCGGTGCATATTTTGTAACATCTCTGCCTCCATAGTGGACAAACACACACACGCACACACACTGGTGGCATATCAGCTCTTTTTAGCATGCACAAGCACTAGTGAAGTGCGAATGTGGCCATTTTGCATAGCTTAACACAAGTGTGCACACTGATCGACAAAAGCAAGATAGAAGAGGGCGTGTGTGTGCGCGCGCAAACACAACGCATGTATTTATCTGTCTTCAAGTGTGTGTGCGTCTGTGAATGGATGAGTGTGTTATCGTCACAGATGAAAATGCTGAACGTAGGGTGGAACACTGCCCCCGAGTACCTATTCAAATGAACACAAACATCAATCGCTGGCCGGCCCCTTGTAGGGCGACACTGTATAGTAGTCACGCACATGCTCCACCCAGGATGCTTCTGTGGTGTTTTTAATGAGAAGCAGAATATTAATCCCGTCGTGCTGTTTATTGTGTTTTTTTTTTTCTTTTTTTAATTATGTTGGGGTTTTTTTCACTTTCGTTTAAGCGCTATGCAAATGAGGTATATGCATGCGTGTGTATGTGTGAGTCTCAGGGCTGTGTGAATGCGGTACTGGACACTTCAGCGTGCCTAATGGATACAACTTCATTGGATATGGTCATTATCATGGATGTTCAAGAGCCATGTGACCTCACATTATCACAATAGATCCCCTACTATTCTCATCCACTGTCTAATTATGTATGGGTGCTGGGCACAGAGCACTATATCCACAATATCCACCTCGCCAAGGTTTGATTTTTATCATCGCTGCTGGTTGACTGTTTTTGTCTGCTTACTGTCGGAAAAATCTGCGACTGAAACATCAGGCTGAATACTGTATGGTAGCTGCTCAACTTTGTTTGGTAATTCCAAATCTAAAGAGGCTTTCACACCGTGCAAAGCAGGAAGCGGTTTCGACCGCGGTGGTAGGGGTATGAAGCGGATGCCGCCCACATGGACGCGCATGTATTTTGCTCCCTGTGCTGAACTTCTCGCGTAGTGGCAGCAGCTGTCGCTTTTAAAAACGCTTTGCTTTTTTTGGGAAACGGTCTTGCAGGTACAGTAGGCGGTTGTCAGGGCGGTTACTGCGCGGCGGTGTGAAAGCCCTATAAGTCTAAGGCCTTGTCTACACATACATGGGTATTTTTAAAAACATACGCTTTCTGTGCGTTTTGGTCTTTCGTCCACACGCAAACTGTGTTTTAAGTCACTCAAAACAGATCTTTTGGAAAACTCCGGCCAGGATGAAGATTTTCAGAAATGCTGTTTTCAGTGTTGTCGTGTAGACAGGGGAAAAAAAAACTGAGATTTTAGCTTCTAACATCCGAGTGTGCGCAGTTATCTCCTTTGTGAGGCATCACAAATGAGGCAACATTTCATGCAATGGCAGATGTGTCCAAAATAGTGCTGGTTCTAACCTTGCTAACTGGACTTTTTACATGTTTACAGTTATTCTTCCACTATAATGAGGAACAGAGGCGTCATGCGCTACGGAGCGATCGACTGCATCCAGGTAGCCTTCAGACAGCAGCTTTTTTTTTCAGGCTTCTGATTGGCCAACGTGGTGCCGTGGTTTGGCATGCTCTTGACAGCACTTCATTGTGTTTTTGCGTTTACATATGGACAGAGATTTTTCTTTTTTAAAACAGAGCTTGTGTGGATGGGATTTATTTGAGAACGAAGGAGGGTAAAAAACCTGTGTATGTGTGGACTTGGCCTCAGCCTCAAATTTGAGATTCTAGCCAGTATAAAAGCAAGTGTAGCGCCAACGTTAGACATTGCCTATCGGTAACCCAGCGGCTGCAGCCTGAATGTGGGGAGTCCTGGAGCACAAAGGCTAATCAATGTCAGGGTGGAAGCGGAGAATCCCCTGGCCCACCCTATTTGACTTAACTGCTCCGTTTGTGCTCCTACTGATCCTGTGGTCTTTGTGTACATTGTAATGAGTGCTGACATAATCCTGCGGATTTTCCTGGAGGCCAAACCTCTGCCACCCCCATCAGGCCTGGGGTCTCTCCTCCGATCAGGAGGGCTGCCAGAGGGGGGAAAGACAGAGCCACAATGCCCCCCGACCCCCATGAGACACTTACATTTAGGGATGGTTTGAAGCTCTCTGTGATTGAGCTAGTAACCCATTTTAATCCTATTAACACTAGCCAACAAAAGCTAAATCTGCTGCAGGACAGGCAGGGCTGGGGCACGGAGGCTGGGCTGCGGATAGAAACTGGGGGCTGGGACTAGTGGGAGATATTGTGGAAATATAAAAATTGTATAGCAAATGGAATAAAAAGATGCTGAATTGAAAAGCCTGCCCTTAAGGGTACTTCTACTTTTTCTTTCTTTTTTTTTGGAAAAGAGATGAGGAAGCAGGAAACAAAGGACAACAAGAAGAACACAAGAAAGAGAAAAAACTGGGAACAAAAAGCCCCTTTGTGCCAGGACAGCCTCAAAGAGGTGGACCACCAATTGCCACTGTCAAATATACACAAGGTTAACTCATTCAGCAAACATCCATCTTGGAGCTTGAAGGACGTGTTATTGGCAGAACGGGGTAATAAATGTACAGCAAAGCGCAGCACAGGAAGTGAGTCCGGTGCCTCGTGGGTGTCGGTACCTCGAGGTCGCCGAACAAAAACCGGGGAGACTCTCAATGCACTTTTGTTTTGGGTGCATCATGGGGCAGAGGGGCCAAGTATGCTGGTGGTCCTTGCCCTAGCCCCATCAGAAAGGGAAGGGTTTTACACATCTAGTGTGGCAGCTTAAACCCCCCCCATTGTAAGAAACAAGAGGGGAGTGACAGGGCCCATACAGACAGAAAGTGTTCTTTAGCCAAACAGGGCAGGATATGACTCTTTAAGGGGCAAGGGGGTGAATGAACAATAACTTGCACGAAGAATGAAACCCTGTGTAAGGAACACTGATACTGCAATTCCTCACTAGGTGTCTTCAGTCATCCCTCATTGCTGTGCTCGGACGTACTCCCCTGCTCTCCGTTCCGCTCCCTCTCCTACCGCTCCCTCTCTCATCACCATATCAATTTGTCATACTAGTGGCCTGATCTGGCAGCGAAAGCTATATATATATATGATTCTAATTGTCAGTGTGGGGTCTAAAGTGATGAGGTATGATATGTCATTACGGCAGCGCGGGGTAGTCTTTGACATGGGTCATTAGAGACAGGAGCCTTAACCAGAGAGGCGGCAGGCCACGAAACAAAACTCCGAGGGGAATAGAGCGGCACCCGTGTTCGTGGCTCCAACATCATTATTTAGACACAACAACGTATATAAAACCGCGCTTCTTCGTTCCCGTTCCCTGTGGAGTATCTCCAGTGCGGTCTGGGCAAGTGTGCATAATCAGTGAAGTGAGACACGGGATTGGCTGACTGGTTGAGACAGACAGTCATCTCCTGTGAACCTCCTGTGAGGTCTGCCCTTCTCTCTTCTCAGGGCGAGGGCCTTTAAGCGTCCTGAGATCCTTGTCTGAGACGGGCCACACTTGCAGTAGCCCATAGCATACATTTATGTATGGGTCTGACCTTTACTATAATGAGTTCACATCATAAGCATTGACCTAAAACAAATTCAGAAATGTTCTCCAGCGTTGAGGTGCAGTTGAAAAAAACAAAAACCGAAAGTGTGAGAAAGAAAGCAAAGGAGGGAAAAGAGAAAAAAGAAAGACCACATCAGTGAGTGTGACTAACAATTGTTCTTGTGTAAAGTCCCATTTTACAAGAGTGTTAGCTGGGGGCTAATTAGATAACAGCTCATCTCTGCTCTGTGATGAGGTAAAGTTGTCAAAAGTGTCGACGCAGAGATGAAACTACAGTGGAGACAATCAAATGTGTGCAGTTTGTTCATAACAAAAACAAAAGAAAAAAATGATCCTATTCTGTGTGCCAATGTTTGTGGCACAAAAAGATTTTTTGTCTTTTTGCCGTGGTATCCAAAGAGGTATGGAGTAAGGTTTTTTTTTATACTGGTATTATATTGAAGTTTATATCCTGACAACCTCACAGTATATTGGTGTGTGATAAAGATGCTGCCACTTATTTGTAATGTTTACTGCGCAGAAAGTGAACACAGAGAACAAAAGCACATGATCATTTGAAATATTCAACTTTTGGATGCGTAAAGTAACTAATGTGTTATTTTGATGTGTGTATTATTTAAAATAAATCAGAATTATTGATAGAAAGAGCTTTTAAATTGCACCACTCTTACTTAAAAGTGATTAATTTAGAAGTCATGTCAGAAGAATGTCAAGTCACCTCTTGGTGTTGACAACAGGGCTGAACGATTTAGAAAAATATCTAATTGTGATTATTTTGAATGATATTGCAATTGCGATATGATTTTACTAGAGAGAATGATACTTTTTACATCATTATTCTCAATTATGTTTTTTTTTTAAGTCTGTAGAATATGATGTATGGGCCATCTCTGAAGTACGACAATATTTAATTATATTTAACAAATATTGCACCTGCTGCGATTTGAAAATTAGGCCATATTGCAATTTCAATTATTGTTCAGCCCTAGTTAACAAAGCACCACATTATCAGCCAGGTGTTGTTTCAGAAGGCACTTAAATTACTATATATATATATATATATAGTGGTGACATAAACTACAAAGCTGAGAAAATAACGTGCATTTGTGTTTTAATGTCTAATGTCTAAGCTAAGAACAATTAAGGTGGAATAAATATGAAAGTTTTGGTGGACAGGTTGAATTTCTCATCACTAATAGAGCTATAATAGTGGTTATATAGGTCAGATATAAAAACAAATAAAACCCTAAATAATTTAAATATGTGACTTCAGTATGCAGAGTCCTAGTTTGAACATTGTAATCACTTTTGTAATTGTGATTTTACTCATTTTGGTAAAACTTCTTTTCATAATACTCACACATTGTGCATCATTTCTCCAAGTTAATGTTCCTTTTTACCAATTGTCATACATAGCAGTACTTTAGATTATTACAAGTTGAGCCACACTACAGAAACAGAAAAATAATATTATTATATCTTTGGGGACACACAACCTGCATGATATCAAATTGTAATATCTGAAACAGGAGTCCAGTAAATCAAAACATTGTGTCTAAAATAATGTGTGTCTGTGTGAGGGAGAATAAATATCTTCTGTGGGACAGAGTGAATGTGGGCCTCTGAGAGAATACCAGTGTGTCCCCTGTTCACAATAGAAGGGGCCACCCGACCAGTTAAGATTGCAAATTCAACCAGGGGAAGTGAGCTCGGAGGAATTGCTTGGCTATATTGGATATGACCTCCTGGCTACAGGTATATGATAAGCACTTATCTGTTTGCACTAACGGAGCACATGCATTCAGAGGCTTCCTTCCTTCCTGCTGGAGTATTTCTCCCATGCACTGTATGGTGCACACACACATATACACGCAGGCACACACACACGAATGTTTACATCCCAGAAATAATATCTCCATACAATGGAAAGAAAGCCAGCAAAATAAGTAGCCGCCCACCCTGCTCCTCACCCCGGCTCATCCTTCCCATAATTAGCTCTCTTGTGCCGTTGTGCGCCGCACACAGCCGCCACAAAACAAGTGCTTCATGGGAGGAGGTATTTATCAACATTTCCATTTACTGTGTACAAAAAGGACATAAGCAGCACATTCTCCTCAGTTCATGGACAAACTCTTTTAATTCAGCGAGGAAGCGAGCAGGTTTTCAGCACACGCGGCCAGACAAGCGTATCACAAATAGTGCCAGGCAGGCAGATAGGGGCTCATAACAAGAGATCATCAGTAATTTTCAAAAGTACTGAGTTCCGCCACGAACGGCGTTCAGCGGGTCAGAAAGTGTACTTGACAGGAAATATGCATACTGAGTGGATCCTACTCCCCTGCTTTTCATTTGCATTGTGTATTGATTTTTTTGGTCCCATTTAATACAATATTATGTGTGGGTCTACGGCGGCTTTTAGGTGTCTCTGGAGTGGACCGGTTCCATTGGAGGCTTAATGATAATTGCAGCTGGTAGAGGCAAGCTCAGGCAGATTTCATTGCAGGGCCATCAGGGCCCTCTCGCCCACCTCTACTTCCATTCCCATACCCCCTCCTTATGTTACACACACACACACAGACACACACAATCACACTGGAAACGGTGGAGAAAGAAGGAATGTATCAAGAGAGGAAAAAAACAATGTTGATTTTTAAAGCAATCCCCAGCCTCCGTTGACTATTTGTCATTAGAGTTCTTCCGATACCGATACCAGTATCGAAAATGCCTCCGATACCGCCTAAAATGCTGGATCAGGTCTCAGCAAGTATGCTAGTCTGTGCACCGATGCGATATCACGTTATTTAACCAGCGTTTTCCCTGCCTATTTAACTCAAAGCTGGGCCACCTTTGTCTTATTGGCTACCACCTTTGTTGAAAATGTATGGCTATTTTTGTTCTTTTGCAAATTTAACAGTCAGCACAGAAAAAGTGGTTTCTGCAGAAAACACAATCTCTCACATCATTAATTTCGTAAAGCAGCCACTCGGTGCATGCACAATCTGCACGCCGTGCACGTTTCCCAGCCTTTGCAACATTTGTCAAAAAAAAAATCCAGGGAAAACCCTGTTAGCCCCAAAAAATTTAACTTTAAAGCAGTTTCACACGGATACAAAGGCAGTTTTCCCAGAATCCACTTCTTCTTTGCCACTCTAAAACCTACAGTCTACACAGCAAGTTGTGCTGTGCTGCCACATGGCAACTACTGTTTTTAGAGTGGCAATGGAGAACTGATTTCGTCAATCACTTTGGTCTGCTAGTGTAACATTAGTCAGAGCTAACGTTAGCAAAATGTCAGCAATTTGGCAATATTTTACACTGGATAATCTCACCAGTAAAACAGCGATGTTATGCAAGGCTTTAGTTTCGAGGGGTGGCACTAGTGTTGCCAAGTCCAGTTGTCATTACTGTACTATTTAAAAGTTTAAATGTCCTCATTGTGGCTGCACACAGTGTTTTAAGGGAATTGTTACTTATTACTCGATACATTTATTCATTCACTGTCAAACTATATAATAAAATAAAGTTCTGTGACATTCATTCTCTGTATTAGTATGCATATATCACATAGATACAGGGTTAGTATACAGCTGTTAAAAAAAAATATATTTATATATACATACAGTGATTTTCTTTTTTTTTTTAATAATTCAATTAAATTCAAACAACGTTATTAATCCCACTAGGGGCAATTAGCTATCAGCAGCTTATACAAAAGCACTGTATCATACAATGACATACAAACAGATCAATACGAATGATCAATAAAAATCTATGAATAAATGAATAATGTGTATATGTTTATGTGTTTAAAAGTCATATTGCAGAGGAGATAAACGATCTTAAATGGCAGGTAGTCTTAGACAGATAAAGAATAATGACGCCCTGATGGCAACAGAGAAAATTCACAAGAACATGATCAGAAGACGCACCGGTATCGGATCGGTATCGGCCAATACGCAAGTTCAGGTATCAGAATGGATATCTGCGGAACATCTCTATCATCACGTGTGATTATAATGACATTTTATAGTCTAAAGTGCTCAAAATCCTTTAAGGTTGCTTCTATTCTTCCACCAATAACCCTTTCTAGAGCGCATGGAGTCTACTATGCAAAATATTAAGAGAGAGCTGTCAGCTGCTGCAATGCAAATCACCTTTCCCCTCCTCCCAGGAGACGCTGATTAATGCCATTATTGTAATACAATTGGTCACAATGTGGCTTCCTTTGAGAAAAATAAAGTCAAATATGTAACTCCCTAATAACATGATACTTATCGCCGGGGCTGGCTTATAAAACTGTTAAACCATGACACCAAAACACACAAATCATATTAAGGTCCCGGTCACGCTCCCCCGGCTCTCTCTTACACACACCCACACACACACACCGAGGTTAGAGATTATTAAGCTGTCACAGACAGTGGGAGTGATAAGCGGCTATTTGGTCTACAAATTAGGCATAATTAAGGAGACATGTTGCCAAACAGAAGCGCGGATATCTTCATCTGGACCAAAAATGACAGCATCCCCATCCCCATCCCCATCCAATGCCAGGATTTACGGAGACAAATCAAACTGGGGATGAACTCAGGTGTTCGGGAGCAGATAGTAATGCCTGTATGCTTTAAGTCTTTCAGTCGCTCTGTGTCTCGCTGGCTTAAAGGAAGCCGAACAAAGTTGTATATCTAGGGAGGAGGCCGGATGACGGCCGGCTTTTTTCTCTTTTTTTAAGGGCTTAATGCTCATCCCTTGTTTATATCTACAGCCACCAACAGACATGCACAAACATTAATGAGATTAAGAGGAAGCGCTGTGCAATATTTATTAGGCTAGACAAACACTTCTGGGCTTTAGTGTGCTGGAAACAGCGCTCTCTCCAGGGGCCCGCGTTGGCACAGGCTGCCCAGGCAGGAGAGGCAGATGTCTCGAATTGCCAAGAGGATCTGCCCGCCTGCCTGCCACCCTCAAGATTGCTGCTCCACTTCTCCACACAACTTTAAAATACACTTGATGCGTAATGGGTGTATGTGTGCGCCTGCATCTCTATGTGCCGCCCAATAAATCGCCTCCCTCCCTTTTCCCTCGCTCCTCTTCATTTCCACAAGTTACAGCCCTACCTAATTTTTTCATTTTCTCCGTGACCGCTCGTATAACTTAAAAAAATGCAAATGTGTGTATTGTTGTGATCGTCGCTGAGGACCTCTTTGTATTGTGTGTTAACCTCCATTAGGCAGGATTACAGGGACAGAGGCACACTGGCATTTGGTCAGTGTCACAGTGACAGCACTTGCTGCTGGAATGCCCGGCTGTCACAGCCGGCTCTATCACCGGGCTTTCTCTCCTCCGAGTGTGAACTAATAAGCCTAGAAATTACAATTGCCTCCCTGCTAAATCCCTGATAGGCGGAAATAATGATATCAGTGCCCTGCTAATCTTCTTGGCTTGCCGCTTGGCATCAGCCTATTGAGGCACCAGTCATACTTACGTCTGATGAGATGAATTTAATCTATCTGTCCGTAATGACAATAGGGGCCATTTTAATGTTATGGATGATATTTGTCAAGGTTCTGTCTTAGTCTTTTTTCCCCCCCTGCTTCTCTAGCACATACCTAATTTGACACATTCTGTCAAGGTATCAGGACACTTGGACATTAGCTAAAGCAGACACAGATAGTAAGTCTTTCTTAATTTCCTCATTTCATAGAGAAACGAAACAACAGCGATGCAGTTTTTGAATTTAAATGGATACTACGCCGAATGTTCCTCAGAGTAATAGGATGTTAAACGTACTGACGGAGCTAAGCAGATGCAACCAGGCTTCTGCCAAGAAAATATTTTAATTTCTCTACTGCTATAGCTATTACCCAATGCTACTGGGTCATTCAGTGCTCCACAATGTCCTTCAACTCATTATAATCCAAAATACATTCGACAACATTCAGCATTCTCGCAATATTAATGCATTTCATTATGAGGGATGTATATATCATCTGTGCGCTTCCTCTAGCTGTCATTAATTTTCTCTGGGGGAAGAGCAATAAGACTCTAAGGAAAAGACAAATGTATATCCAATGTGATTCTTTGATAACAGAGGCATCCAAGGACACCTATCCAAGAATATATACTCCAATCTTTTCTCTGCCGGTTCTCCACTACCTGAAACCACGTAGCCACCGCTACGATGCACCAAGGTCACACGGCAGCCATAGCAGTGACCTGTATGGTGCAACAACAGCGAGAATATAGCTAAGTGTTTTGGAGAGTCCAAGAGTGGAGATATTTCTGACTCCACTTAGAAATGAGTAGTAAAATATAATATGAGCTGCTTAAATATTCCTGCATATTCTCTCTGCAGCAAACACCCAACCTCCCTAAACTGCAAAAATGTCAC
Source organism: Heterobranchus longifilis (assembly GCA_028570985.1). Lineage (NCBI taxonomy): Eukaryota > Metazoa > Chordata > Actinopteri > Siluriformes > Clariidae > Heterobranchus > Heterobranchus longifilis. The sequence goes on along the minus strand of JAOVVB010025945.1, from coordinate 4,327 downwards.
CATTAAACAGTGTTGGGGAGGGTTACTTTTGAAACATATTCCACTACAGATTACTGAATACATGCCCTAAAATGTAACCTATTCCATTAGATTACTCACATTAAGTAACACATTCTAAATACTTTGGATTACTTTTGGAATACTTCAAAATGTCTGTCTCTTATATTCCCTGAAACACATTCCTGACAGTGTCCCGGCCGTGCGTCTCCTCTCACATTGTCGTGTGGCAGGTGCACTGTACGCGCACAAATTGTTGCACTTTAAAAGTTTATGGGAAATTCGTGCTTCACATAAATTTTAGAGCAAATAAAACAAAAACAAAGTAGAAGGGCACCTGAAGAGCGCAGACCTCCACCAAGACCATGCCCTGTCTCGCAATGTTAATGAAAGCAATACAATAATTTGTGTACCCCCCCGCCCCCCCCTGTGATTTGGATCCGCTCCAAAATGTAATGGGTTCTTCCCTGGCCCATGCTACACCCTTCCACCAAGTTTCATGAAAATAGGGACAGTGGTGCTTCTGTAATCCTGCTGACAAACAAACAAACAAACAAACCAAACCGAAAACATAACCTCCTTGGTGGGAGGTAATAAAGTAATCCCTTCAAGTAATCTATTTTTAAAGAGAGTAACTGTATTCAGAATACCACCAATTTAAACTGTAACTGTAATGGAATACAGTTACTCATATTGTGTATTTTAAATATGTAATCATGTTACTTGTATTCCATTACTCCCCAACTTCCTGCCATTACATTTCTTTTTTTGTCACTTACTCATAGGACTGAAATATTTACAGGGACCTTAGCCATGAAAAAAGGGAACAGACTTGACGCAGTTTTAAAAAGACAAAATTATTTCACACTGGTGGTGTAATAAAATGTCTTTAGACTTTGTAGGGGTACACAATGTACTTTCATGCAATTCGGCAATGATTCCTTAAAATATGTTTACATATTACTGGGAACAATATCAGAATGTTGCTACATATGTATCAAATTAATAGATTAACCATCATTGTATTAATCAAATTATTCTAAATGTTATCTGCATACAGTTCATGTCTAACTTTCTGTCCATCACTAAACACTTTTATGATGAGTGAATGATGTAGATTCCCCTTTATAATATGAGAAAAAATAAATAAACAAATATATATATATATATAAACAATGTTATGCCAAAATAAATGTTACATTTTCTACACTTGAATAAAGTAATCAGTGATAATTTCCCCTCACTCATAAACAGTGCTGGATAACACATTATATCACAGAATATCAGGTAAAATGCACTGGTGGACACTAGACATGCTATGGTGTTGTGAGGAAATCTGTGGAATAGTTATTGTGTGTAGAGCTGTAATGATTAGTCGACTAATCAATTAATTGATCGATAGAAAAAATAATTGCCAATTATTTTTTATAATCATTAAAGTAATATGGAGATTTCCTGCTTTTCTCTGTTTTATACCATATTAAACTGAATATCTTTGGGTTTTGGACTGACAAAATAAGACATTTAAAGACTTGGACTTTGAGAAACTGGGATGGACATTTTCACTATTTTCTGACATTTTTTAGGCCAAACGATTGATTGAGAAAATAATCGGCAGGTTAGTCGATAATGAAAATAATCATTAGTTGCAGCCCTAATTGTGTGTAAATTATTAGCTTTTGGATACCTGCAAAGTAATACCTTTACAGACAATCACCACAAAGCATCTCTGTCCTCTGTTTCTGAATGTGTTTTACTGTGTTCAAGTAAAACACGCACCCACACCCACACCCACACGCACACACACGCACACGCACACACACCCACACCCACACGCACACACACACACACGCACACTCCCCAGGCTGCAGGAGGATCGATTGTCGTCATAGAAACTCTGTCATTAGATAAATGACTGCTTCCCCGAGCTGTCAGATTAACTTTGACAGAACAATCAACACTATGTTATTTATGCCTGGCTGACAAAGAATCGTTTTGGCTTGGCGAGAAACTGAACAATCCCACTGTGTCCCTAGTTGTCCTATTCAGGAAAGTACGCCATTACAAGGGTTGAGTTATGGAACATTGGACTTCCTTTACTGTCTGTTTATAGGCCAACATTTGAATCGTTCTCCTATGTCATGGAAATTAGGCTTTCGTTATTCATTGGCAACTTGTTGAAATGGACTTCCTGTCAAGATGTGAGCGCTAAACTTACAGGGCCCTATTTAGACGATATGTAGCGCATGGTCTAAAGTGCACAGTGCAAGTGCCTTTAAGGCATGTCCACCTCCACTTTCACTAGTTAGAGGCACATAGTCTGTGCGTAAAGTAAGGCGCAAGGTGCAAAGCAGGGCTGTCAAAGAATATTCTAAATTTGAATATATATTGGAATTGTAAAAACAAACAGATATTCGATTAGGAAAATTTATTTTTGATTATGAAAATTAATATTTTATTGTGGAAAAAAGCAGCCCAGTGGTCCTCTATCTCACACGGTTAAGTTACTGCTAATGCAAACCGGACATTTCCTGCTGCTGCACCTCCACATTAAAAGTATTTAACTGGCGAAACACGAGTGGACCTTTATTATGAAGGAGTCACAGGAAATGCATTGTGTTTGTCAGTGAGCTTGACATCGATAACGTTTCAGCTAGCTTGCGTCTCCAAAACAAAACAACGGACTGCATTATTTGACAGCGGAGCAGTTTGTAATATTGCAGGGAGTAATGGAACAAGAAGGAGCAGAAACAGAGAGCTGTTAGATGGAAAGCTGCAGTCGACAGGCTGCACACCTCAAACTTCTCATCGAGGTAATGTTGCTAACTCACGTAACATTTACTCTCACTTTCTCAGACGCCGTGTCCAGCACGAAAATCAGATCACGGTTGCTCACAGAATGATAGAAAAAGGCCAATTATTGCCTGACTTCTTAATTAAAATGACAATAGTTTGTTTTTCTGCCCTCAGTATTCTCACACCTGTAGTGTTAAACCATATTTTCTGTTACCACTGGTAAATAGTGTCGCCAAATCAACCAGGACTAATATCTTAAGGATTGCCACTAAGTTTTACTGTACGGTATAGTTATATTATTTTATTTGTTTATTTTGTAATGTGTAAGTATGTTTAAAAGACATGTTTATGTTGAAATAAATACACCTATACAAGTAGTTATGTCTCTCGTTGTATTGGTTTGCCCTTTTATGGACATAATGTGCAAAAATAGATATTCGAATCGGTTCGAAACTGTGTGTTTTTTAGAAAGAATAATCGAACATCATTTTTGCAGCCCTACTGGAAATAAACAAAAACCTGACCATTTTCTCTGCAAGAATTACACAAGTCCAGAATCATGCATCATTTATTTATATTTAGCCTTGCTTTTAGCCTTTAGCTATTTAGCCTTGGGCCTCCCCTAAGGGTCACGCCCCCCAGTTTGGGAACCACTGCATTAAATGCATCCTCACACTTCTTTTGATAAGGTACGAGATATATATTTTCTTATTCCTCATGGGTTCTTACTCTCTTTGCAGTGCATGGCCTCAGTTTAATATTTAAATATTTAATCACTAACACTTTTTACAGCTCTTTCTCTGTTTTTCTTTTAAATGTCACTCTCTTTCAGATTTAAATACAAAAAGATTATCTTTGAAAATGCTTTCCATATTCTTAATCAGATAGATGTGTTTGTGCATGTGATGGAGACAGTAAGTGAGTAACGAGGGATGTTTTAGAGCATGCCGAGTAACACTTTCAAGTACTTCAGAGCCACATTAAAAGGATGGAGCAAGAACATTTAGCCACAGATAACAAAATGAAACTAAGTCTCGGGAATACCATAAGTATCATTTACTGAAGGTCATCTTATTATTGTAGAAAGTGTCTTGACTGAATCATCTTATTTCCTTCCTTCAGTCACATCTGTGCTAGTGTCTCACTTCAGTGAATGGAGCTAATTTTCATGATTGATTTTTGTTTTTCAACCACAAGAGGATTGCATGATGTGGTCATTTGTGGACATGTTCATGTTCATCTTGTAAATAATCCATCAAGGCTTTTAAAGATGCCAATCATTCTGATGATGCGAATCAATGTGATGAATAAGACATACTTGTAGTTGAAAAACATTTTGATTGGCACTTACTTATTGAGGTGGATTTATTGGGGAGGTTCATGGGGTGAATTCTTTTTTTTTCAAAATAATAGTAATAGTAACAACTGAATTCCATAATGACACACACACACACACACACACGCACACACACACACACACACACACACACACACACACACACACACACAAACACACACACACACACACACACAC
>JAOVVB010025928.1:0-15854 GCA_028570985.1 Heterobranchus longifilis | reverse complement strand
TGTGTGTGTGTGTGTGTGTGTGTGTGTGTGCGTGTGCGTGTGCGTGTGTGTGTACTATATTTTTGATGCTAGAGTGCCTTTGTTTAATTAATTTATCTACTGCACTTTTATTTTCCTAACTGGGGCAACTTATTACTGCACTATATCTGCATATCTATTATCATTTGGTCCTTGTGTCCTTTATTTTAATTGTTTTTTTTCCTTTTTTTATTGTGTGTTTAAATGTTGTTCTAATGCATTTCTTCTCATGTAAAGCACTCTGAATTACCTCTGTGTTTAAAAGGTGCTGTATAAATAAACTTGCCTACACATAGTTTATCACTTGGAGAAAGTATAATGTGGAAAACAGTGGTGGGAGTGACAGACAGAGGTAATAATACGCCTCCCGGCGAAAGCTGCAATAAATCTTGACCTGCTGTCCAACTGTCAAACGCAACTGCTCGTCTTTCTACTGACATGTGCTTTTGCTGAGAATCACAGTCATAAAAATTCAATTTAAACACAACTGGAGATGTTTGTTTGAGCTAATTCAATATTTGTGTGGTGTGGGGCTCGCCGGCAAGCTACCTAACGAGAGTCGACTCGCCTGTGTGCATGCGTTGGTGCATTTCTCTGCACGGCCATTTCTCACACCTCATGCTGCTTTTAATCGAATACATTGTCAGACGAGATTCATATCCATTCCCTTCCCACACTACCGAGTGCCATCTAAATGGCTCCTTTGTATAAACAGCAAATCTTTATCCTGGAATATAGATCAAAACAGAGAGAATGCAAAAGCACACCCTGATGAAAAAATGGTGCGGGAAAGGAGATGGATTCAGCCATGAATTTGAATAAGTGTGGAGGGAAATGGCACAGGTTAATAACAGGGATAAATCATATCTTTCTCACAGCTTGGGGCTGCGGCTTGTCGATCTTTCTGTGTCGTTAGTCATCCGCTCTCAAAGACCTGACAAAAATACAAACGCGTAAATAGAGGAGACAGAAATCTCTGGCAGCAATTCTGACCTTACTTCTCACAGAAATCAAACAAACAAAGTGGCTTAGATTCAAAAGCAGACAGAGCAAAGGCGTTTTGCTCATATTCCTCATACCAGTTTTGTCTGTTTTTCCGAACATGCTTTAGTTATTCCTGCAGAGCAAAACGGGGTATTCATAATGAATACAATGTATTCAACAAAAAAATATGTTTTTGTCTTATTCATGAGACCTGCTATTTTTGTCAGAGGAAAACAAGAAAGAAGCCTTTTCCCCCACACAAATACAAAGCAACAAAGAAAATGAGACAAAATGAGGAAAAATAAAAAAAAGTGCAAAGAAAAACACTATCTAATTACACTTATATAAATACATCTTTACATACTGTATGATTTCTTCGTGATGTTCCAAAGTCAGATGCAACCTAGGTCAATACTCGACTCCCCTATTAATTTTGCATGACCACGGATTCACAGGTAGCAAATTTCACAGCTCATCGTTGCAAAGATTGTGTTTCAAACGGGAGTTAGCAGGAAACACGATCGCCGCGAAGAGATGCGATCTCCTCTGGGGTAAACTGAGGTTAATAAAGACAAAACGCAGTGGCTTTCTCGTGTCTTGGGGTCAGACTTTGTGTTCTCAAAGTGGTACGGATCCGCTAAACAGATTCATAAGCCGGATGGAAATTGAGTGATTTATGTGGGCGGGCGTATAGCCAATACTGAAGAGGACTGTGTGCTGATACAGAAAAAAAAAAAAAAAAAAAAAAGATTTGCTGCAACATCCTGGGATGCTGTTATCTATCAGACCTCTGTGTGATTTCTCACTCTGAACCTGGTGGTTGCAGCGAGCTTGATTCACTGTCGGAGAGCTCCGACAGTCAAGGTTTCCTTGCTGAGGTTTGCATTGAGCAGAAAACTTCCCAGCGCTGTAGATGTGTCACTGAGATGATATATACATTAGCTGCTAACACCAGAGCCAATTAACTTAAGGTCATCCGGCATCATATCAAAATGAGAGGTCATTATGTGTGAAATAGCAACATTACTACTGTAGTGTTAGATGTCATTAATAGTCACAGTGTAATGAAAGCATGTGCAGCGGATTCATTTGAGCAGTTATGCGTCAGATTTATAGCTCGTCTGCGTTACGTGAGAAAGCTGAACTCTCCAGCACACAGACGTGCAGCACTTATGTGGAGCAACTTACAGTAAGTACAGGAGAAAAACAAGTGGATTTGATCTGTGTCAAAAGGCTGAGCAAGTAGGGCTGCTCGATTATGGCAAAGACCATAATCACGATTATTTTAGTCAATACTGACATCATGATTATTTAATGCGATTATGTGTTGACTTTGGAAACATCATTTATTGATTTTTTTTATTTTTAACTCGTCTTTTCAACAGTGGATTTTCTTGAACTTTAAATAAAGTGAGATGGAAAAACAACAAAAAAATAAATACAATAAAAATAAATAATACATAATGTATTTAAATAAATAATATAAAAAACAACATTAGTGCACTTCCACAACCTACTGAAAACTACAAAATATATATTCAACATTTTGGTAAACAACATATTCCAGGATCTCAGTGAAAACAAGACAAAATGAGAGCATCATTGTGAAACGGAATGCGGCACAATAATCGTTTTATCTTCATTATTTTGGAAGCCAAAATAAAGCCAATAAAATTTGATTAATCGCCCAGCCCTAGAATGAAAACAACAGCGTGTTGCATCATCCACCATCATGGAAACGAAAGTAAAACAGTATCATCGACGATAAAAACAACAAGCGTGAATTATATACAATCTACGACCTGGAGGAGGTGCTAATTGACACATTTCCCCCCCAGACCTTTAAAAAGGTGTATATGTGTCTATGAGTTCCACACTAGCTAAAGAAAAATGTCAAGCACATTTATTAAGTGAGAAGAAGAAAAATGGAGATCAGGCACAAAAGTGGCACAAACTTTTAACAAGCGAGGAGTTTGATAAGATGGAGCTCCAGAATGATGTTTGAGCCATCATGCCTGCAAGACAGACTTTCAGTCACACACACACACTGACATTCACAGTTTCCATAGCAACACATCTTTGATTTTTTTGTAGTGAAAATACTACTTTTTGGCGGGGGGGGGAGGGGGTCTGATGAAATAAAACGTCATTAATGCTCCAATCAATAGGAAGGGTGTATTTTAAATGTTGAATGTGTGGATGTTTGGAGGAGAAAAGATGACACTTATTCTTTTTTTTTTGGTCTTTTGTCACAGAAGGATTTGACAATATGACAAACTTCAAAGTGGCTTTCCTGGATGTGTTCCTTTGTGGTTTTACTTTTTTGCTTTGCGGCTACACGCTGCACAGTGGGACTCAACTTACATCACTTATATGAAAGAAATGCAATGCTGCAGCCTGTATATTTTCCGCTAAGTTACTTTCTACACGTGAATTTATCCTGTTTTCTCCTGCGCTCCTTAGTGACATATTTTGCACTTACGAGGTTGTCAGGTCTCCAAAGGTTAATTAGTTTACAGCCTTTGCCGACTTAAAATTAGTGTGTGCGTGGATCGAGAACATGATTGGGATGCAAAGTCAGTGAACTTTTAACACCAAAGAAAGTGGTGTGATGCCACAATTATATTGTAACAAAGAGAGAATCACTGAGCATTTAATGAACCACATAACGTCATCGGTGTGACTTCTACCTGCCAGCTGTGTTTCCTTTGTGCTTCGGCTCAAAGTTGTGCTCTCTGAGACGTGTGCATTGCACAAAGAGTCGTACACAAACACACCTACTAACAAACGCACAGATCCGCGCTGGCCAGATGTTCCTCCTGAGCAGCCAGTCTTTTGTTTGCACTACACAAATATTGTGTGAAGATTGCCATCAACTGTCAACATCAGGATTTGACAAAGAGTGGGTGAAAAGCATGAAAAGCAACACGGATCCACTGCAACACATCCAGACTGTTTTATCTGCTCCTTAACCTGCATGACAATTAACACTTTTATTTCAGGCACCGGCTTCCATTCATTGCTGTTCACTTTCCTTCACAATAGCTGTTCTATAATCCATTCTTTGTCTACATCCATACCGTATGCTAGTACAGTATTTCAAAATATATCACATTTTATTTAGTTTTTTTCTACAGAGCCCACAAGTTACATAGTTTTGCTTTAAACAAGACAAAGGCCTTGTTGCAGCCATTTACATGTATGGATCATTTGTTATTTCATGTTTTGACCACTGGGTGGAGTATGAGGTGATTGGAGAGTGATTGGAGACAGGACTGAGCACACAGTTTTGACCGTGTAGCCATGCACACGCTATTGTTTTTGTATTGATTTATTATTGGAATAAACGTCTTGCAAGCTACAGAAATATGCACCGATTGTGAAATTCTGGGCCGATAACCGATACCGATGTTTTTATGTTGTTGTTTATTTAGTTTTTGATGATATTTATTCTCCCCTTTTTGCCAGGGAAACAAATAAATGTTCATTATTAAAAAAAATGTTTTAAAGGCATTCAACATTTCATTACACTATCTTTGAATGAGCACAAATTCAAATCATACAAACAACTTTAATATAACCTTCTTTCACATGAAAAAACTTTTTGTTTTTTGTTTTAAATAATTGCTTCAAAAGCATTTTTAACCTTTTAACACAACGTTTAGCCAGCGCAAAATTGATGCAACACAACAGACAAATATCGGCCACTGCCACGGGTGAATGTCATCTTATTTGCCGATATGCTGATTGCAGTCAACAAGGCCAATTACATCTGTATAGGGATGCACTGATATATTAGCCGAACATCGGTATCGGCCGATATATCAGTGCATCCCTATACAGATGTAATTCGCATCCAGAAGCCATCTGTATTGAGTTCACGCGTCCAACCTAGTTTAATCACTCTGTGTTTTTGAGTAGCAAACCGTCACCACATTAAAGTCAAAAACGTAATGCTCATCGCTGTCTCCAATCACCTGTGGTGAGCTCACCTAAATGCCTTTCTGCCCCATACTCCACCCAGTGGTCAAAAAATAAAATAAGAAATAAGCCATACAAGTAAATAGCTGCAATAGGCATCAGGATAAAAAAAATAGAAACGTTTCCTTTTGCTATTTAGTGCATCATTTATTTGAAATGTAAGTAAGTAAAGTTCATTTCTAGAGGACATTCAAACGCAGCTTAAGTAACCAAAGTGGCGTATGAAAGAACATGTAAGATATAAAGTGAAAAGGAGAAAAACACACAAAGAGAACATCCAACAACAATAAACAGTAATGTATATATGATGTCATGTAGACATGATAACAGATTGAAGGATTAGCGGGCAAAAAAAGGCCAGTAAATAACAATGTGTCTTTATCCGAGATTTAAAAACAGAGATGGAGGGAGCACATCTGATATGTAATGGCAATTGGTTTCCCAGTTGTGGAGCAGCAACTGTAAAGCCTCTGTCACCTTTTAGTTTTAGTCGTGATCATGGGACATTCAAGAGAGATTTGTTGTTAGACCTAAGAGACCTCAGGGCTGAGTGCCAGTGAATAAGGTCTGTGATATAAGCCTGACCATTAAGAGCCTTGAAAGCGATCAGCAAGGTCTTAAATTGAATTCTAAAGTGAACAGGGAGACAATGAAGAGAAGCTAGTACAGGGGTGATGTGCTCACACTTTTTAGTTCCAGTCAACAACCTTGCAGCTGCATTTTGGACCATCTGTAGGCGAGTTAATAAAGACTGCATGGGGAAGGCCTTAATATAGGGAATTGCAATAGTCCAGACTTGATGTAATGTCAAGACAGAGCTCAGAGTCTAATAAATGTGACTTCAAAATGACTTCACATATGGGGTGAGGTGGCCTAGCTTACTGGATAGATGGCTTCTGGACTTAAAGGGACCAAATATAATTATTTCAGTTTTGTTACTGTTTTGCCCCTAGATTTCAGTGGTACAGCTGTGAATCATCAGCGTAGAAGTGACAGGAGATGTTATAGTTTCTAATCATGTTCCCAAGAGGGAGCATGTACAGGCAGAAAAGAACTGGACCCAGGACGGATCCCTGAGGGATCTCAAGGTGACAGGGGCGGAAATCTGACCTATAGCTACTGAGAATGTCCTATGACTAAGATACAACTTTAACCAGTTTAGTGCAGACAACACCCAAAACAAGTTCATGTCTATTTAAATGTACACAGGGCCTTGGTTAGCATTACTAGCATCCTTTCGCTAACATGACAGCCTGTCAATCAAACAGTAGCCATGGCAGCCACACTCCAGAACATCCCCTGCTTTATCGTCTATTTTATTCTTAATGGGACCATAGTTTACAAAATGAACATCGTGCTGTCTTGAAGAAGATTTGACACCAGCAATTGAGACCATAAACTTATTATGAAACCGTTTATTGAGGTAATAAATCAAGTGAGGAGTAGGGTCATTTTCTCATAGACTTTGTATTGACTGGGAGGCTTTTTGCAACCGCTGGTATTGCCCCCTTCTGGCCAGAGGACAGAATGCAAGTTTTAAGGCACTTCCGCATTGGCCTCATTCTTCAGACCTGGAAGCTTTGTCCATTATTTTTTTACTGTCTATGGTCTCATACAGATGCTTAAGGGTGTCTTGTGCCCTGGTATCAGACGCTGAGGGTCACTGACCAAGCTGTCGTATTTGACGAGGTTTGCCATTGCTGAGCAAATTTGCTTGTTAATTCCACCTTGGAAATTCACAAAGCCCATGTGGCCAAAAATTGTATTTAAGCAGCCAATGGATGATCAAGTATATGGATAAATGTTTGCATCTCCTATTATTAGAAACCAGAAAGTATTTTTGATACGTTAGGTGTGTTGTATTTCGATACTTTTACGAAGAAAAAAAATGTTGAATCACACAAGAGAATAGTCATAGATTTTTATGAAATTACTGTATCACCAGCAACACACTGTCTAAACCAACTATCCCAGGCTTCTTTTTGCATTCAACTTATTGACACAAATATGTGGAGAATCTATTTCACTATATTAATTAATGCATATGGTTGTCAAAATATTGATACTTCGATACCACGTGTTTAACACGATACAATATCCACATTTGAGTGTTGAAAGTACCAAAGCTATAAAGAGAAAAAAAAAGATCTAAATCAGATTTTCAACCCAACGCTGATCCTCAACTTGTACCAGCACTGTGTGCAGGTTGAGGATTTTTTTATTTATTTTTTTAAGTAAGAAATGATGCTATTTTGTGTGCCTAGGATGTTAGTTTCTTTTTGTGGTGGTATCGAAAGAGGTATCGAGTATGTTTTTTTTTTTTTACGAGTATTGTATCGAAGTTTAAAATTTTGATATTGTGACAACCTTAGTTGAACACAGTTCTGTATGCAATATAGTAATGAGCTATAATGAGGTAGGACAACAGACCTTTACAAACACTAAGTTGTCTGTATAGTGTATTTATACTGCATGCTAATACAAATTAAGTGTCCATACATGAACACCTCTTGTATAGTTTCTTAAGCAACTATGCTCTCATTCCATATTGTCGTCACCATTTTTGTTTTATTCCTGTCCTTATGTTCTGATGTTTTCTTAATCTGTTATTTTCATATTCTTATAATTATGTTTATATAATTTCTTTAGTTTAGATTAAGCATTGTCTTAGTACTTGTGGTTTTCTACAAACTACATACTCTCCATTCTATATCTTATATTTTGCAAGTGTTCTGTTTAATGCTTTTAATATTTTTTCATGCTTGTTCTTCCTCTTTACTTATTACTTTACATAGATTATTATTTTTTCTGCAACCGCAACTCATTTTCTCCTCAAATATTACACATTTCCATCTTCGTGTCGGCTTAGAAATGTGATATTAGATTTTTATTACCCCTATACACGTAGGGACTTTTCTACCTTTCTTCCCCTCTCTCCACAGTCCAGTGAACAACACGATCATCATTTTGCATTATAAACCACTTTAATGCTTGATGCAGCACATAAACAAATGTAATCCTTCTCAACATGAGCGCAGGCTCCTGAAATCTTTGACAGAAAACCGCCTTCTTTTCATCACTGTAATATTTTAGAGAAACATAACCTTTTGAGCTTCGAGAATTTTAACATGTTTAAATAAGCCTGCTCTGTATATAAGACCCTGCATGGATTGCCCCACCCTCATTAAATGAATACATTAAGTTGAGGACTCCCAGTGTTGGTGGCACTAGAACCTAGGCCTCGACTACAGGAGACTGAGGTGCCCTTCAGACGCACCACATTTGGACAGCACACCGCCTACAATAAGGGAATGTCCCACATTCCTCAAGACACACCATAACTGTGATCACTATTTTTTAATATTTATAACCAGATCTGCACTTTATTGTATATTTCTGCACTTTAGTGTAGCACCTTATTGTATATTTCTGCACTTTAGTGTAGCACCTTATTGTATGACTTTTATTGCATAATGTATCACTTTAAAGTATTTAAAATTAATTGTAATGTTGTGTTTGCATAGCTTATGTGCTTTTACTGTACGTATGTGCTTTTTCCTGTGCTTATGTGTTTATGTGCTCTTGCATGTTTTCTTTTCATGCCATCAACCTGCCAGGGACTGCAGATGAAAATTAGTCTGCTAGGCTAAATCTGGCACATTTACATGCTGGACTCAGGTGCTCATGTTGATTAATGTGCATTGTCGCTTGTTAAATAAATAAATAAATGAAATGAAACAAGCTGAAAACTCAAACCAGTCAAGATTGTAGCCCAGGCAAAAATTTTCGATGCAAAAGGACAAATTTGCCAATAATTCTATCCAGCAATGTTTTGTCATTGAACTTGTGCTTTGTGTTGCCAGCCACGATATTCGCATTGAATTTGTTCAATTTCCCCCCTCGCTTTCCCTGCTGAAGGCGATATTGCCCATCTCCGCTGGCTGACAAAGTGACCATCATCATCTTTAGAAGTGGGAAAGAGTGAAAAGGGAGCCGGGGTAGCCAGCAGACTGGCTGTCTCCTCAGCTGTGTGCATACCACTGTTTAGAGTAAGACTGTAATTGACTCTTTATCATCATTATGATCCCGCAGCGAAAGAGAGGGAGCCGTAATCCCCCCTGTTCCTCCTCACCGCTTGTTTTCAAAGCATAAATTCCAGCAGAGGATTTCCACATATTTGGGTAGAGTTTCCACGGAAGAGAGGGAAAGTGTTATTGTGTTCGTGTAAGGTATTCTGTTCTTTCTTTCTGTACTTGTCTTTGCTGTCTTGTTTGCTTCCTTGTGTTCCTTTTTTCTTTCTTGTTTCTATCCCCTGACCCATCATGCCAAAGGAAACCGGGTTTCTGCAGAAATTATGATTGGAATAACAAGGACCATGTGCTTACATGAAGCATAATGTTTCAAAGTACAGTGCTACAAGATACACTTTTTTGGGGGGGGGGCTTTTCTTGTTTATGACGGAGGTTCAATGTTTGAACAGCACCCAAACATTACCCAGAGTAGACGGGTTGCCTAATAATCCTTGTTCTCGCTTTGGCTAAAACAAGACAGAGACAGAGAGAGGTCTGTACGTAGCTGAGGGCAATTATCATTTAATGATTTTCTGCTTTTTCCTCTTCCAGGAGCCATTAGCCTTGCACGCACCTGAAATTTACAGGGAGACGTACGTGTGTGTTTAGAGAAGAGGGGGTAGATCTGCTCTGTGGAAACAAGAGACAGAAGTAGAACTCAAGGACACAAACTAAAACCTGAAACCACCACATTCCTCACTATCAATAAGTATTGACACAGAGGAGTGTATCAGGCAAAGAAATCAACTTTTCCATCTCAGCTGTTTTCTCACATGAACTCTGGACATTGTCCTTTCACACATGTAGCACATGACAGGAGATTGTCCATTTCAGGTGCGTTCTTACTACTCCAACCGAGTCTCTTGCCGTTCCTTGAATTTGTCTGACGATTTTGGCGTCGGCCCTTACCGACAGAAGTTTCTGGATCTCGTCGTCTCTCCGGTTAGACATTTCCATTGGCGTGTAAATTACCCTTCTTCTTCATGCTTGGTTGTTTATTTTCTTCCAGTTTCGCGCATTATAGAAGCTGTGAATTCTCTTTGTACTTGAGAGCTGGCAGGGTAAAGCCCGTTTAATGTCCGGTCCAACAGACATTTGTGTTCTCACATACAGCTCCTCCATAGTCTGGGAACCAGCCGTCATCTGCTGAGCCGATGTTTCATTTACTCTAGCAGAGTCCGTCTGGCCTCCCTCTGTTCAAACAGATCTCCCATCGAGCAGAATCTTGAAGATCTAATCACAGCCGTTTAAATCTATTATGGGGCAGGTTTAAGACGATGACTGACAGAAGATTGTCTTGTAGTTATGGAGTGTAACTGGCATGGAGTGTAACTGGCATGGACTGACAGGAATGAATGTAGTTACAGAATGTCCGTCCAGCGCAACGCACCAGGTTCATGAAACTCAGACCAAACTGTCAAACTATGTGATCAAATACGAATCAAGATTCTATTACTGAATTGCCTATTTCTCACCTAAAATGTTTTCAGAAATACATTTTAGTGTACTGTTTAGCTGTAATTTTAAAAAGTTTGTGACCAGGTCACCATTTTTTTTCCTGTTTCAAAACCAAGGCCAAACTCCATCAACCTGCATGTGTCTTTCAGTGCGTTGCTCTGATTGGTTGTAGCTCTATCCAATTACGTCCAGAGGCATTTTGGTCTGTGCTGTTGAGTAACAATGGCCCTTGGAAATGGAAAATCAACTCAGAGGTTCCAGACTCATTCGCATTTGCAAATTTGTCTGGCGATGCCATGAATTTGTAGATTTTAGGATGAAAGATGAGTAATCAACATTTGGCCTCCTTACCACTACCAGTTTTCATTTCAACTTGGCCATTATTTATTTGAATAAATTCCAATAGTAGAAAAATAATCTATTTTGATCATTCTCAACTTAAGTGTTGATAATTTAGTTGCAGTTTACATGCAGCTTCAATAATCTCTCACACTGGTTTGAAGAAGGGGAGCATTCAGAAGTGGTGTGTGTAGTGTTGCTGCAACAAGAAAAAGGCTGCTATCCTTAAACACTACTGGCTTTTGTTGGTAATTCTTTTAGACACACATATGCACGAACACACACACAGTGCTTTTTGACTGACCGACTGCCTCCTCAGGTGTCCAGTAGCCTGATGTGTCACAGATGCGAGGTGAGGTAGCCTCGGATGCGTACTGGTGGAAAACACCGTCTTTCTCACAGTCTCCACAGTGGACACCAGACACATGGAAGGAGGAGCTAGGACAAAAAGAAACAGAGTTGCTGATTATGACATATCCCACTTTGTCTTTCGCTTGTCACAACAAGGCAAAATTACCCTCTTAAGACCAGACCTACTAACTTGCTCTGTTTTTTTACTCTAGCTGGACAAAGCCAGAAAGCTGAAGGAGAGAACAGGGCAGACACGGGAAAAGTAGAGCAGGAGGGGGTGCAAAAAACGACCCTCAATGTGATGACTTGTGGAGGAGTTTATTAGCAGCGTCCAGGAGCTCTGTAGCTCGCTCTGTCGGTCAGTTGATAGGTCGGTCAGTCAGTTGGACAGCCGGTCAGTTGGTTGGTTGGTTGGTTGTTTGGTCAGCTGGTTGGTTGGTCAGCTGGTTGGTTGGTCGGTTGGTTGGCTGGTTTGGTTGGCTCGTTGGTTGGTCGGTTGGGCAGTTGGTTGGTCGGTTGGCTAGTTGGTTGGTCGGTTGGTTGGTTGGTTGGTCGGTTGGTTTGTCAGTTGGTCAATTGGTCGGCTAGTTGGTTGGTTGGTTGGTTGGTTGGTTGGCTGGTTGGTTGGTTGGTTGGCTGGTTGGCTGGTTGGTCGGTTGATTTGTCAGTTGGTCAGTTGGTTGGTTGGTTGGTTGGTCGGTTTGTCAATTGGTTGTTCAGGCCACAAAACATTCCCCACCCTTTGGCAGCCACAGTTTTCGCCCTTGGAGGCTAATATTTGGCATGGAGGTCAAGTGTGTGTGTGTGTGTGTGTGTGTGTGAATGCATGAACGTGTGGATGCATGCACATATATGGTTGCAGCTATTGCTGGTTTGCACTTTTTGAGGCTACAGTCACAATAGCAGAATGTATTCAGGTGCTATTGTGACTTTAGCCTCAAAAAGTGCAAATCTGCAATAGACCAACAAGACCATTTCAAAGGCTCCAAATCAGGCTTGGAAATGCAGCCTTCTTTTGCAAAAAATCTGAGATGTATTCAAGTGCAAGGCCATTTAAGGCCTTATCCCTTTGAACTCTGCAATAAAAATGTTCCGTCAGTGCCTACATTGGTATTTTTGCTTATTGTGATGGCATTTCTTGGAGTATCTTCAAATGATTCATATCCCTAAAATCTGTACAACCTCAGCTAAAAGGTCATGTAAGTCAATAAACCATAATAATGAATAATAGTATTGAAATTGTGTCATAAATAAAAAGGAATACAAAAATCTGACATTGACAAATGAACACATTAACAGTGTACAATGCGCTGGCTCGACGGACAGAAGCCGTAGCTTTCTGCAGCAAAAAGAATTAAGTCTTTATATATTATGGTCCTGCGGCCATTACAGGAAATACAGTGGCTCCGCCCACTGTGCGTCAGCCCATTTTGGACTACATATAACGTAATGTGATGACGTCATCAACAATTTACAACGATGTTGAGGTAAAAGACAGAAGCCCTGGCTTTCTGCAGCAAAAAGAATGAAGTCTCTAGCTATTATGGTTCTTATTTTAGATCAATTTAAACAAGATCATGTAAACCACGCCCTCCCACGGGGGTCCAAAATAAGCAATAACATTTTAAAATCAATTTGAAACCTAACACAGAGCCAGTGTATGGAGGAGTGTGATTGATTCTGGTAGAATTACCATTCAGTTGAGGAGACAAGTGTAGACAGCAGACAAAACTCAATTTGGTGTATTCCTTGAAAAGGGAAATAATTAAGATTAGGCAATCGTACCTCTGATAAAGTGGTCCCCTTATAGGTGGTAGCCAATAGATGGAGACAGAATCCAGACTCTGGTCTGTCACTATGGGGGCCAGAGGGATGGGGGCAGGCTGCTGGTCCATCATCCACTTCTGGTAGACCAAGTCTAGATAACAGTGCATCCGGGCCACTTGGTTGGGAGTGAAATGGTTGGTGCAGTTGTCATCTGATATGGTGCAATGAAAATAAAGTCCAGATAATCATCATGGATCAGGTTCAAACACTAGTGCTGATCACATGGTTGGAAATAATTAGGTTTATTGCAGACATGTGAAGAGAGGAGGTGAGATAACACACTGTGAATGCAACAGCAATGTCCTTAATGATCAAACTAAATTCCTCATGTCGGTCCACTTGATATGGGAAATTATTTGGATTAAAGACTTATGACAGGCTGTTGTAACCAAGAACCATGTGTTTGTATTCCTACTGAATTTTGTCTTGCACAAGAAAGCCCTGTTTCTAATTATGCAGCAGGATGTTACGTAGTAGACTATGTCTTTTTGATGTCCTCTATCATCACTGTTCTGTAGAGTGCACATTTCTAATCTAATTGACTTCTTCTGTGGCTCACTGATTCCTTTCAACATGTCTGACAGTGCTGCTGTTAATTACAAGTAAGAAAGGTAAAGAATGTGTATTCACTGTACCTGTGTAACTCATGTAATTGCTATAAGGTGTGTCTTGGTACATGTTGACTCCACAGGTATCATTGACGGCTCCGGGATCGTGGCAGGCTTTGGATTTGGGTGTTGGTGCGGTGTCAGCACACAGATCTCCTGTCTCCATGGATGGGCTGGTCTCCTGCAAGTGCATATGACACAACTACTAGCAAATGATCACAGAAGAGTGGAAAGCTCTGTCCATTCAGGTATGTCTACACTTTACAGACAGCAGATGGAGTATGTAGACAACACCCTCTTATTTTTTTGCTTAATGTATATCATTTAAATAATTGAAAATATCAACAGGTTCATGTAAAGCATGTTGCAGGCATATACATATATGTCAGAAAAACACTTGAAGTGAAGTAGCATTTTGGATAAGGAAATATACTGTGTGATACAGAACAATAAACATTTAATAAAAAATAAAAAAAAGTAAATACAGTACAGCCTTGTGAAAACGGGATGATGGCTTTTGCCAGCAAATGAGTGGGGACTTACTACCCACCAGTGTTGGGGGTAATGTGTTACAAAGTCATGCATTAGAGTACTCAGATTACTTTTTGTTGTAATGTAATGCATTAGTTTCGCACATAGAGTGTAGCTATCGAGATGACAGAGGACAGACTTTACGTCGTGAAAGTAAGTAACTAAGCAGTGACCGAGTTAACTCGCTGCATGTTGACACATGATGTACTGTAAGGTATATATATGAGCTGTGTTTTATTGTTTTCACAGAGGCAGCTGCACCTTTATGCCTCTCTGCACAGATCGTTAGCAGTTAAAGGCTGCACAGGCACCGTCAGGTAGCTAAAGTTTCTATTTACTTATAACTCAACTTTTTTCATTGCAGCTGAATTGCAAAAAAATGCCGTGTTGTATGAACTGGGTAGTGTGTATGTATGAGCCCCGGTATCCTCTGAATCATTGTTTACTTAATCAAACATAATAGAGCTGTAAAGAGCATAGTGCATCTGTCATCGTGTTATTATCCTGCAGAGTTACAGATTATGGGCTGGAGATATTGTGTTTGTCATTCTGTTATTATCCTGCAGTTACAGATTATGGGCTGGAGATTTGTGTCTGTCATTCTGTTATTAGCTTTCAGAGTTACAAATTATGGGCTGTAGACGAGGCTATAATGACAATAAATACTTGCAAAAGTAGACATACAGTAGGCTGCACGCCCTCTGTTTTCATTTTTGTAACGCAAAAGTAATCTAACGAGTTACTTTAAGTAACACTGTAAGGCAACAGATTACTTTTTAATGGCAGTAATCTTGTAATGTAACAAGTTACTTTTAAAAGTAACCTTACCCAACACTGCTACTCACTAGGAGTGGGCATTTTAAGTCATTTCCATATTTGAGTAGTCACATTAAAGTATTCGAGTACTTGCAAAAAAGAAATCTAAGGTAAGAATAGGGTGAGTTTTTGATGACGTCGTGAAGTAGTGGGGGATCATGGGAGTTGTTGTTTTCATTGTTAAACAACTACCATTGCTGATGAAAATGTATCGTGACTCAGGCAAAAATAATGTTCACAGAAGAGTTAATGTTTTCAAGTTTTATTCACATTACGCTTAGTCACGTTGTGTCATTTCATCCTAATTAAATAGCCGCAAGTAACATTAGCTAACGTAATGTTAACTTGCTACTGACAATTAGATGAGTGGACTACACATACAGCTGCTGTAGCTAACGTTATGTGGCGAATTCAATCATGGGGTAGCCCAACAGTTACCCGTGGTCACAGTAATTATACTGAAATAACTTTGAGCATGTTGAACGAAAAAATTAAATACTGTGATACTGACGTACAAATACAGTACTCACGCTCATAACTACCAGGGGCGTGTCTAGGGTCTGACCTGGAGTGGCACTGGCCACCCTAGGTGCCACCCTAATAAGATAACCCGCGGGATCACCGGCGATCTATTTAAGAGGCTGCAGCAGGCTTCATTTTAAAGCTAGAGTGAATATAGATTTATGGAATCCATTGATACCATGTCATGCTAGCTTGTCGGGAACAGGGGTGAATAATGCTCCAAAGTTAGGCTACAGTTTGGCAAGGGAAAAACTCTCATGGCCATTTTCCCTTGAACTCGGAAAGGGGACACGTCCCCCGATCATTTGCCCCCCCCCCCCCCAATAAAATCATAAAAGTAGCAGAGGAC
>JAOVVB010025918.1:0-15855 GCA_028570985.1 Heterobranchus longifilis | reverse complement strand
ACGAAATGCATTCAGTACAGCGTTATCATTAGAATAGGAAGGCAAAGAAGAAAAAATATAGTTTATTTTATTTCATAATTTTACTGTTTTCAAATAAAAGTGTATGATATAACAACACTAATAAGTAGATAGATAGATAGTCAACTTTAGATTGTGCAGAATAACAGAACATAATTACTGATCAGATCATTTGTAATACAGATAAGAATAATAGATAGATAGATAGATAGATAGATAGATAGACTGCAAAAAACAATTATCATTATTATCATCAGAAGAGGAAGAAGAAAACGTATAGTATAATTTGTTACATAATTAAAATGTTTTAAAATAAAAGTGTATACAATTTATATGAAAAAATACTAAGTAGATAGATTGATAGACTTCACATACACTATGTAAAAAAACAATTCTTCATCATCATCATCATCATCAAAAAGAAAGGAGAAGAAGAAAAAGTATAGTATAATTTGTTTCATAATTAAAATGTTTTAAAATAAAAATTTATGAAATATATCTGAAAAAATATTAAGTAGATAGATAGATAGCTTTTACATACACAATGTAAACAAACTATTATCATCATCATCGAAAAGAAAGGAGAAGAAGAAAAAGTATAGTATAATTTGCTTCATAATTTTAAATGTTTTAAAATGAAAAATGTTTGAAATAAAAATACAGCTAGATAGATAAAGTTCAAGTCAAACCCAAAACTTTAGATTGTGCTGAATAACTACACAGTTATGAAAGTACTGGGAGAAGTGCATTAGTGTAGCTGAGGATTATATAGGAGTAAAGGTAGTTTTCAATCTCATAACTGTTTTAATTGGGTTATTAAGATTTCCATTAAATGTGCTTCATGAAGAAAAAGAGAAAGAAGAAGAAGTCATGTTTATGAAAGTTTGTAAAGCAGTACAACAGTAAAGATACACCAAGATTTTGTGTATACAGTAAAAGTGCTTATACATTTGGGAGTTTTTATGATCACCAAACAGCCCCATAATGATATTTGACCTTGCTCAGGTCATCTGTGGTAGGTAAAAACTCAGTAAGAGGTCCTTACATCATCTTCTCAGTAATATGATACTACTTATTACTTGGTGAAAATGCCCTAAAGATGAAAACATTAGGAAATTATTCTTGAAGTCATGTGGAGGTGGAGTGTTAAGGTTTTCATGGGTCTGCTGTAGGTCTCTAGTTTGTATTGTATGCACATGAAGATGTCCCGCAGTCTCATCTGTGCCCACTGGGTGTAAGGAATTTTGGTTGGAATCCACAAGGAAAATCACAGCTCTTATTTAAAAACTAAAAGAGCCAAACATTTTTACTTTTGGTTACTGAGCGCAAGATTATTTGCTTTGAAATAAGATTTTTTTTTAATGATGAAAATCATTTAAGTATGTTTTGTTGGCTAAGCCGCTGTGCCATCCGGTGCAAAATAGCTCAGGAGAATAATCTACACAGTAAAGCATGTACTTCATAATTTAAAAAAATGTAAAGGAGAATGAAAAATAACTGTTATACAGAAATACAACATTCTTTTTTGTAATAAAACAAACTGAAAATATGTATTTAAGATATTGAAGTTTCAACCCTTATTAAAATCAATAGGATTGCTTCAATGTTAGATTTATGGTTTTGAGGTCTACAGTATAAAACGTTGTAGCAGATAAAAAGCACCAAACAAGGAACATCCAATAATTCCATAAAATATAGGATTTTTGTTGTATACAATAATGATTGAATAGAGTCACGAAAAGGATTGTGACTCTAACTTGTCACTCTAATTTTTGGTTGTGTGAACCCAATCTGAGTGGATGGATATATATATGTGTGTGTGTGTGTGTGTGTGTGTGTGTGTGTGACACCAGGGCCGCAGTTCCGTCTGTCCAAACAAAGAAGGACTCTGTCAGGAATTCCAGACGCAGGAAAAGTTGATGATCCTTGCTTTTTCTCGTGCTGGTTTATCTGCCTTCCTCAGCTCTGCCTTCCTTCAGCTTCTTTACGAGGAACACAAAACCACAGTTTCCATTCGACTTATTATTTTTGAGAGATTTTTTTTTTCATGCAAAAGGAAAAAGAAAAGGAAAACAAAACAATAAAATACAATTAGGGATGTAGGAGTCACGTCTTGGCCTTGATCTTCTACATGCACTTGGCTCTGACTTATTAGCATTTATACTTTGACTTGTGGTATTGTTATTAATCAAGTGGGTTAAGATTGTTATTTTTTCATGCAGAAACTTTGACAAGGAATAGTTTTTCTAGCAAACACACAATGAATGAAAAAAAAAATTGACATGAATGCTTGGGTTTGAAAAAATATATATATCGTGTTGGCCATGAACTTGGCCTTACCTCCGTAATGACGTCTTAAAACATTGTCTAGTCTCATGGACCTTTGAGGGGACTTGACAGTGACAGTGGCAGTGTTTGATAATGGCTTCACATACATTATGCTTTTTGGCCCTTCACATGTAGGTGGTAACAAAATATTTGGACAGTGAGGCACAGATGGAAAGGGAAATGTGTGGATTGTGTGCAGGAAACTGGCTTTGTCCATGTTTCGAACACACATAGGATATAGAACACAATAGTTTCTGAGCTCGCTGCAACTTAGATGGAATGCAATGAAAGATACAATCACATCAGAAAAAAAGCCAGATGATTCAACACTAAAAGAAGAAAGAAAGCAATGTTACTTAACTAAACAAAAGTAACAAGGGTATCAGCTTCCTACCAGTTTGTCATTTAAATGATATTTTCTCATTTCAACAAAAATATTTTTGACCTGCTGCTTCTGGGTAACCACTTACAAAGAGACATGCATGGAGGTTTACACATCATCACTTTAGAAACCGTTAATATTTTCTCCAAGGCATGGTTCAAAACAATACCTTTACATACTGTAGAGATTTTAACTCACACGCTCATTGTCTAAACCGCTTTATCTTGTCTACAGGGTCGCAGGGAGATCTCAGGAGATTTTAGGGCATGAGGCAGGGTACACCCTAAACCAGGTGCCAATCGAAGTGCATGTCTTTGGACTGTGGGAGGAAACACAATACCCGGAGGAAACCCACCAAGCATGGGGAGAACATGCAAACTCCATGCACACAGACCCGAGGCAGGAATCGAACCCGCACCCTGGAGGTGCGAGGACACAGTGCTAACCTCTAAGGAACATATTTTTAAAATTCAGCGAGTTTTTCCCCAGCGCACTCAGCTTGCTCATCAGGAAAAAACTGATAGTAGTATTAGTCTATAACTTTTTCCATACTTTTTCTAATTTGTTTCCGCACTTTTTTTTTTAATCTGCATTGCAACAATGACCACTGTTAAAGGTGCGATACAAATAAAATTAAAGTGAATTGAATTTTGTTTGCATGTGGAGCTTGTTTAATCCAGACTGCCATACCTCCAGTTACCACTAGGTGGCCAGTAGTAACCCTGACCAGGCCCAAGTAGAAGAATAAACACTCCTGAAGCGTTTGTTCATTTATTCATTCGTCTTCTATACCACTTATCCTGTACAGGGTCACAGGGTGTCTGGAGCCTATCCCAGGAGACGTTGGGTCCAAGGCGAGGTACACCCTGGAAAGGGTGCCAATCCATCATCACATGGCACACACAAACACACACCACTGGCAATTTGGGAATGGCAATTATGCTAATCTGCATGCTTCACATAAAAAAATAATATAAAAAGACAGATAAAATCACATCACATCTCCAATCCAAGCACAACATACAGTATAAAATTAGCATCTCATGCACACAACCAACCAACCTAACCAATATGAGTTTTTAAATGAAATTTGAACACCCTCAGTGATGTGGCCTCACAAATAGTCAAAGGTAGGACAAAGTAATTTTACAATTTGGGTACTGCCACAGAGAATGCCTGATCAGCCCTGAGCTTGCATTTGGTTTTGGGTACAGACAGCAGAAATTTCTCTAATGATCTGAGAGACCGGTGTGGGTCATAGGGCTGAAGTAGTTCTGAGAGGTAGGGCTAGCCAAGGCCATGTAAACGTTTAAACCTGACCAAAAGAATTTTGAAATTAATTCGGTACTGTACCAGGAGCCAATGAAGTGAAGCCAGGACTGAAGAGAAATGTTCTCTTTTACGCGTAGAAGATAAAAGCCGAGCAGCAGAACTTTGAGCCAGCTGTAATCGATGTAATGCTGCCTGACAAACCCCAAAATACAAAGCATTACAATAATCGAGGCGAGTGGTGATAAAGGCGTGGATGGCTTTTTCAAAATGCCTAATAGAAAAAAACAGGTTTAAGTTTTGCCAGTTGCCCCAATTGAAAGAAGCTAGATCGAACCACAGTACTGATCTGTTTATCAAATTTAAGGCCATGGTCAAAATTAACACTCCAAGGCTCCCAAATCCAGAAGTGGAACTCTATCCCTGGCGCCAGGACCAAACAACAAAACCTGTCTTTTTATAATGAACATAAAAAAAAAAATCAGGGCAAACCATGCCTTTATGTAAAGTTAACAGAGCCCTGATATAGTAACCTTCCTTCTTTCATTTTAACGAGAGATAAATCTGACTATCATCCATGTTTTCTCAGGATATAGCCGACCGGCAACAAATACAATGAGAAAAGAAGGGGCCCAAGGATAAAACCCTGTGGGACCCCTTATGTCAGACGACCTGATGAGATCTCGAGGTCTCAGTTTCTTACACCTATGGCGTGTGTGTTTGTGTGTGTGTGGGTTGGGGGGGGTGCGTTGTTCTTCATCCAAAGGCATCTAAAGTAGGTTAATTGGTATTTCCAAATTGTCTTTTGCATAGAACAGACACTTTTGTCTTTTTTCCACAGTGCTATGCAATAGATTGGCACTCTGTCCAGAGTGTACCCCGTCTCATCCCCAATGCCTCCTGGTATAGGCTCCTGGCCTCCTATG
The DNA here is from genome assembly GCA_028570985.1 of Heterobranchus longifilis. Taxonomy (NCBI): domain Eukaryota; kingdom Metazoa; phylum Chordata; class Actinopteri; order Siluriformes; family Clariidae; genus Heterobranchus; species Heterobranchus longifilis. The sequence goes on along the minus strand of JAOVVB010025918.1, from coordinate 10,932 downwards.
ACCCTGTATAGAATAAACTGCTATAGAAAATGAATGAATGAACATCTATAAAATATGTACTGACTGTACACTGACTGGCCATAATAAAATCCCAATTAACATAAAATGTATTATTTAATCTGCAAATGTCTTCCATCTTGGAAGATGGGGTGACGCATGTTCAGTGACCCTTACTATCTAGAACCTTTACAACAGAGAATTTCTTTACAGAAAAAAAACTTTTCACAAGATAACCCTTGTGGAATCCTATATTTTAAGGATGTAGGACTGAGCTCGACAAGCACACCAACCTGATCATCCCAAACAAACCCTTGCCCTCTTTAAAACAAACCAAATGACGGATATACATGTCTAAACAAGCAGCCTTTAAAACCAGTGCACGCAGCACAACTACTAGCATTTCAGTGCTTGTTCTTATGTACTGTAGGTTCTTCAGTTCCCTTCCAAGAGCATACCAGAAAGAGGACTTGCTGTGCTAAATTACCCCTAGGCAGGAATGCATGTGCACTAGACTGGCATCTCATTCTTAGTGTGTTCCTACATCTTCACAGGCTACACTCCGTCACAGCGATCATCTATTCCACTTTATCCTGTGCACAGGGTCGTGGAGGGGCTGGAGCCTATCCCAGGAGACTTAGGGCATGAGGCGGTGTACACCCTGGACGGGGTGCCAATCCATCACAGAACACACACACTCAAACATACAACTACGGGCAATTTGGGAATGGCCAATTAGCCTAATCTGCGTGTCTTTGGACTGTTGGAGGAAACCGGAGTACCCAAAGGAAACCCAACAAGCACGGGGAGAACATGCAACTCCATGCACACAGAGCCCGAGGCAGGAATCGAACCCGGACCATAGGAGCGCAAGGCGACAATGCTAAACACTAAATTAACAAATTTACAAATACAATTAATACCTAGAGATTTTTAGGGGTAAACATCCATGGCATACTAAAATGAAATGTTACCGAAGGGCTCTAATAAATCGTAGCTATTGAAGATTCCAACTGATGGACTCTTACTTATAGTACATTTATTACTCTGAATGGAAAAAGTTTATGAATCATATTAATGTGACACTTAGTAACAATACACTTGCTGGAATTTTAAGAAAGGTTACAAAGTACAGTAGCTATTACTACAAAACAACTTTATTAAACATACAACCACACCATACAAATTCATATCGTAAACAAGGATAGGAAAACTTTATCTCAAATTCAGTCATTCAAATAATTGAAGTTAACTTTGCTTTGTTCATGTAATTTGCATTTAACTTTTGCTCCTGTTTTCAATTGTACCATTAGAAAAATGCCAAACAGTAATGATTGAGCAACAAATAAATAATGAGTTTCAGTTTTTTCTAGTGCGTTCTGAAGGGTATGGTAGGTACAAATATTTCTTTTTTAATTTTTTCTTTTATATTTTTGAGGTCATTCTTGATTCTTTCAAATTCGACCAAATCACACTTGTGACATTATCTTGAGGTGAAAGTTCATTATTGAACTCATCCTCTCATGACGGCGTCACAGCGATCACCATGTGCTCTTTGTCACTCTTCGTCAGAGAAGCCATAAAAAAAAACGGCACAAAACAAAATGGCCTGAAATGCACGCAGGCATGTAGTAGCAAGCAGGAACAAGTCCAGCGCTTCAAGATCGCGAACACAAAGCAGACACTTCGACATTCTTTACAGAGATCATAATTTTATCATCATAAATAAATAAACACAGTGCATGCATCTGTTGCTTTCAAAACTTAGACTTATGTAACACACACCACACAATAAGACAACAGCCACCGTACAGTACAATATGCATACAAACTAACTTTTACACAGATTGACCTTGAAGTAGTCTTACAAACTAAATTCCTACAACGGAGGCATCCACTAAGGAGTGTTGTACTACTTGCTAATAAATGTGTCCAGAAGGCCATCAAATGCAAATAAACAATTAAAAATAAAAATCATGAAGTATAAACCATGGCACAACTCGGGATTCTGATTGGTCAAAAGGTGTTGATTATTCTATATTAATAAAAGAAAGGTTTTGTCTGCACTTTAGTCAGAACTCGCTCTTTCAATAATATCTTTACGTCTGTCTGTATGTCTGTATGTCTGTCACGGCATCATACAAAACTCGCTAGACAGAATTTACTAAAACTTTGCCAGTATTTAGGGACTTGCCTGAAGTTCAATCTGTGCTATAAATGTTATGAGCAGTTATGTGCCAGATTATAAACCGCAAGTTTGTTTAAACTGTGGGCGCGTCTTAAACCGACCGCTGGACAGAATTCAATGACACTCTTGTAGTACCTGAAGTTTAACCTGCAGCATAAGTGAAATCAAAAGGTCAAGTAAAAGCGATGTTATAAACAGTAGAACTTCATAATCTATTTCGAAATAAGCTACTAATTAGCTACTTGCTCAATGTAAACAAACACCTGCACCAATTGATATGATTATAAAAGTGATCATTTTTACTGGGATTAGTTCATATTTTCAGCGTTGAAGTGGTACAGTATCAGTGAATTTTAACTTAGTGGAGTCGTTTTAAGACAAAACATCATCTTCATCGGATTTACTTTTCGATTCCTCATCGGTGATTCACTCCGATTACCGAACAGGGAGTGTATGCGGCTGACGGCGAAAGAAGTACAACTTAATGTAAACAAGGCGTTAGATACTCACCCTTACACAATGTTATTTCTTTGTATTAATAAGGTAACCAGAGAGTTCTGTTGTACAGAAAGACAGGCAGACATGTACATGGGCATCAACTTAGTAATAATTATAATAATAATCATAATAATATCACTGATTACATTAAAGCTGATCAGCTCACTTTTAGCTTTACCCTTTTATCTGTTACTTACGCTAGTTTTCTATCACAGCAGCTCAGACATTTGAGCCAAATCCAAATCACCCAAACTATGGGTGAACCCTATATTTCACCTGGACTTGTCAGACAGACTCACATAATTTTATCAGTGAAAAACAAGCATCGTTACTCTGGTGAAGCTTTCTGTATGGAGATACTTAAGTCATGAAAACAGAGTACAATCAGGATCAGATTGATAATAAAGCTTGATAAATAAAGCTGTTTCACTTTTGGCTTTTTAAAAAAAAAAATTGCCATAAGGAAAGTCTTCCAAGCAAAGAAAAATCTCTAAGTGAAAGAGAAAGAGAGAGAAAAAGAAAGAGAACGAATTCACAAGACATCATGTTTAATGTATCTTTTCACAATTTCCTGGCAGGGAAAATGAGTAAACTTGCCAGCATGTAAGTTTCTGAATAGCTGCTCAATATACTAAAGTATCATTATTCGTATATACTGGATATATATATAGTATGTAAGTTATAGAGGTAGACAAAGGTAAGAGTTAAAAAGCATAGCTGGTGCATAATTACAATAAGCACAAACATATCTATTTGCTTCTTCACAATTCATATTGTCTGACAACCATCCTAACATAAAACTTATTTTTATTTATTTATTTATTTATTTATTATTTTTTTATGAGCATTCAAATCCAGCATTGCCTTGAAATAAAACCTAAAAAACAAACAAACAAACAAACATGTTCCTTCTGTTAAACCGGGACTCAGCTCTCAACTTTGACTCCACGCTAAAAAAATAGGGTGAGAGTTCTGGCTGTAGCAGGACACGAGGGCAAACAAGGACTTAAAGGGATATTTGTTATGAATGAAGCCGTTAAGCCGATTGACATTTTCAGAAGACTTCAGGCACAGTAAGACAATGAGACTCTTTGAATGGTGCAAACGTTTCTTTCTCAAGGCCGTACATCTGTGGTCGGCCCATGTGGCTCGGAACCCAATCAGTTGGTGAACGCTCAAGAAGCGGGACAACTAATACTGAAATAAAAAAATAATAATAATAATAATTAAATCGATGGATAACTTGTCACCAACTTGCAAATAGACGCATCTGTCTGCGGGAACTGTACACAAAATCATTCACCAACACCACTTGCACATTGCCACATTCCTCTGTACAGTCCTGACCACAGGTTTGGGTCAGCAAGAGTTCCTGGGAGGCCAGCGTATCAGACATGAAGCAGGCCATCAGATAGTGTAGCAGGGGATTATCTAGAGAAATTAAGCCAGTTTTTACTTTCACAATTGTGTTCTGTTATTCTGCACAGTCAAAAGTCCTGGTTTGACTTCTCTCATACATTATTTGTTTTGTGATGAATGCCACCTGCTACAATCCTGCCAATGCACAAACATGCAACAACTAGTCATCCCTGACATGTACTGTTTCTGTAGGGAAAACTGTAAAAAGGTGGATGGATGTTCCACAGCTCCTACAGAACTACAATGCCCTGTATACATCGTCGGTTTCTAAATCAGGACAAGATTTCTGATATCTGGTCTGTACGTTGCTGTAAATGCAGGAATTTAATCCTGACTTATAATTATTATCATGAACACTATTAGGAAAGTCTGCTTCAGAATGAGCCAGGGGAAGTGGCAGATAGCTTGTAGAAACATGCACGTAACCACGAGCTAAATATTTTGGCATGTGGTTACTCTGATAGAGAAAGTCGGCCGTGTTCACTGACACAAAGTCGGCGTAATCTAGCGAAGGCTCGGGGACAGGAAGATAACCAGTTGAAACATGGCTGCAGTAACTGGACTCTAGTCTTGAGAAATGGTTACTTTCACGGATAAGATTAGTCGAATTGTACGCCACCGTTCTAAAGTTAACATAGGAATCAGCATCTGGGAGATAACTGGTGGATACGTGGCTGTAGCAACAGGTCTTTGGACAGAATTTGGACACAAGTTTCCTTTTGTAGAAAAAATCTTCTGGGTCCAGGGTGTCCTCTCTGGGTGCTGGACAGTCAAGAGGCAGATAGGTTTCAGAACAGGGCACAATGTCGCCTTTATAGAAAACTGAATCCACCTCAGTCGTTCCAACATCAGGACCTTCTAAACAATCAGAAGATACGTTGTGCGAGGAACGCGGCGTTGCACTGAGAGTGTTTTGATAGCTGAGATCAGTGGTTGGTTCTTCAGTGGGTTCTTCAACGTTCGGCTCACTGAATGTTCGTGAATCTTGTTCACGGAGTTGTTTATTTGTTTGTGAGCAGAAAGCCTGGAGATTGCTGTCCTTGGGGTGGTGTTGATGGTGGTGACGACAAGGGCCTGTTATTTCTCCTCTCATGCTGATAGGCTTGAAGAGAAGAGGGGACGATTTAAAGTCCATGTTTGGTAGATTATGCTACAGAGGGGAAAGAGAGAGAGAGAGAGAGAGTCTTTATTAAAACATACCACAGTACTAGATAATCATTAAAGTGTGTTATAGTCTGATAGCTTAAATCCTCCTACTATTTATCTGTTTGATATGTTCATTCTACTCTTGTTATCTTTCTTTTTTTTTTATCACTGACTTTTTTTTTTCACTTTTTATCAAGCCCCAAAAATTCCAATGCACTCATATGATTAGTGTGTGTACAAACGGCAAATAAAGTCTCTTGAATCTTATTACTATTATGGGCAATTCATATTCATGTTTGTGTGAAATAAATCTAAATTCTTACTAATTGCTGTGCAGGATTATAATATCTGCATGTTGATATGTAAACAGCTCGGAAGCTTAACCACACATTTAAACAAAACAAACGCTTCACATCCAGAAGGTTTGCAAAATAAGATAGAGATGATGGAAAAATCAATCCGAACCACTATGAATCATTATTGAAATGGCGATCTCCTGGGTCCAGAATATATATTCAAAGAATGTGATCACACTGCTCTCAGCAGTCATATGATCCTGTTATGGTTTCAAATTTCAGGAAGGGTTTGTACTTGTCAAAATGTGTCCAGGCTTTACATTTTTTTTTATTTATACCACCATGTGTCTAAATTGTATTAAATATCAGGAAACCTTTATGTTACCTGATGTGGACAGACAGGAGGCCAGATGGACAGGCTGCTCTTAGATGGGTCAGGGACGATCGGACAAAGACACTGCTGAATCCTGATGAAAAGCAACATGGAGTACATTCTTGATAAATGAAATATGCAGTGCAGCACATCTTTTTCCTATTTGTACATGATTGTTGTCTTTTAGGTTCAACCTAAATACAGGTAGTCCCCGACTTACTTACGAACATTCGAGTTTTCCATTACGAATTTCCGCAGATACAAACGAACCACGATTCTACTTCCGGTTCAATTTAAAAATTTTATACAATATTTTCAGTGTGTAAATAATTGTAAAAAATGTCTACCGGAAGTCCGGTATATTGTATGTGTGTACGTGTGGGGGTGTGGGAGAAATGAGTCAGCCTCATCGGTTTCAGTGAACCAGTCCGGGAGCACGATGATAGAAAATGTCCTGTAAAGCATGCATGTCCTGATGGTGAATAATCCTAATTTCGGAAAATCCTCAACAAAACAGAGTTCACAGTTCAATACAGTGGAAAACAGCTCTGAGACAAAATGACATCTGGCGCAGAAACAACACTGTTACATTTCATGTGCGAGATTCATTTCCTTACAGTTTTTGGCCACATGATGGCAGTGTTGTGAAAAGGGACTGATTTAGTCAAGTAGATTGGATATACATTGTATATTCTTGTCAAAGGCATAAAAGACTCACTTTGTCAGACTTAAGAACAAATCGAACTTACGAACGTGCTACCGGAACGGAACCTGTTCATAAGTAGGGGACCACCTGTACATAGTACTGTGTAAAAGTTTTAGGCACATGCAAATAAATGCTGTATAGAAAGGATGCCTTCCAAAAAAAAAAGACTCAAATGCACAGTAAACATTAATAATTCAAAAGTCAGCCCGACTTTGCACAGCTCTTTTGAGGTCAAGATGACTGTTGAACATGCTTCTTTTTTGCATGAAAAACTCAACAGCTTTTCTTTAAAAAAAAAAAGAAAAAGAAAAAAAAGTGTGTTGCTAATATAAACATGCTGCTTTCTTTTCTGGCATACAAACATTTTTCTGAAACTTTTATGTTTGTGCTGGAATACTGATGTTTGAAAATCAAAAATGTTTTTGTATTGACTCAATAATAAAGTCATAAAATAAAATAAAAAGTTTTGTACTAAAAAACACAGGGTGCCTAAGACTTCTACAGAGCTGTAAAAGCAAAATCCATAACTGATAAGCATTTATATTTAAACATGTCATGTAAGGCAGTGATTTACCTTTTGGTCTGGCTGAGGAAAATGACCAAAATCAAAGTCACTGAGGTGCACAGCACTATGGCCGTCACTGGTATGTGAACACTGCCTGTACAAACACACACATATACACACATAATTTCACAGTGGGGACTGTGCGGTGATGACAGACGGCTCAACACTGTAAGATATTTGTAGATGCTTGTTTGGAATCATAACTTGCCTATAGTCACAGTGACCCATGGGCTCTCAGCGCCCCCTGCCAGTGTGTGGGCCTTCACACACACTGCATACTCTCCAGGAGACAGAGCGTTAAGAGAAAACTGCTCAGAATCACCACTTAGTACTTGGGCTGCACAAGAATATTGGAAAACATGATGTGACATACTGTACATTTATGCTTACATCTATATATTCAGTTAAAATGAATGATTATATTGAAGTTTATTTAAGTTTTGTTAATATTTAAAACTTAAAAAATCTACATGCTTTGATTTATATGCAGTACTGTACTCTTAATCACCATATTATGTTGTTATACTGTATACAGTATGTTCATCATGTCTGCATTATTATATACAAAACCATTCACCATTTCCCAAAATACTTTTAAAATGAATAAATAAATAAAAAAAATGAAAACCTAATGTAGGCTTCTGGGTTTTGCATTAAAATGGAAAAGTTATTAGAAGAACTCATTCTCCAGCACGCTCAGTAAAACCTAACAAGCTACTGATTCTTTACAGAGAGTTTTATAATAATAACATTAATAATATTCACTGTGTTTATTTTATTACTCTTCACTGCTCTTTATAGAAGTTTCTGTAATGTATAAACTTTTCAAAAGAATAGTTTTTATGGCATTTTTTTTAAAAGACTTTTGCACAGTACTGTAAGTAAAGCAGCTCTTTAACTGAGCGTGCTAAAAAATATGAGTTCTTCTGGTAACTTTGTCTCCCCTCTCTCCTTTCTTTTTTCATGTAAAAAAAAATGTTGCTTTCTTTACAGGCATGCAAATATATTTCTGTACTCACTCACTCATCGTCTGTACCACTTTATCCTGTATGCATGGTCCCGGAGGGGCTTGGAGCCTATGCCAGGAGACTTAGGGCACGAACGAAAGTATACTCTGGATCCAATCCAGAGGAATGGTTTTACACTATGGGCAAATTGGGAACACCAACTATCCTAATCTGCATGTCTTTGGACTGTGGGAGGAAACCGGAGTAACCGTAGGAAACCCACCAAGCACGGGGGAGAGCATACAACCTCCATGCACACCGAGAAAGGGTGTCGAACCCAGACCCTGGAGGCGCAAGGCGACGATGCTAGCCATGCTGCCACAGTGCCGACATACAGAACTTCTTTAATTATGTTAATTCTTTATTCATTTATTAATTTGTAAGGAATATTAAGAAAAAAATAATGGTATTGTACATAATAAAGCAGACTTGATAAACGTACAGTATACAACATGACAAGTATGACAGTAATGCAACATAGTGTATACCAACAACCGGTAAAGACCAAAAAGACAAGACAACATTTATACTGTAACAACATTTGTACTACAGATAACATGGTGCCTAAAACTATATACAGTACATATATGAATTTGGCCTTAACGCAGCCTATAATAATTACCTCATCATTATTTTGTTATAATAAACAATACCACAAAGAAGAATACTTACATTTAATTTTGCCGTTGTATTTATATAACACGGTGTAGTGTTGGATGAATCCACGCAGTTTCTCCAGAGGAACAGGCTGCCACTTCAGAGTCACATCATTGCTTGATGGCTGAATCACTTCCAGCTTTGGGCCAACAGAGGGCGCTGAGAAACACATATTACAAATTACTGTACACCTTTAAGCAGCTAATAGAAAATGTGTTTCAGGTGGAAGTTCAAATCTTTGGAAGTTCAAAATTTTGGCAAATTAACGTGTGCTTACGTCTTGTGCCCTGAACTCATTCTGAATTCATTCTTTCACGCAGTGTGACCTGTCTGGCCCCCAGCTGGCGCAGTGGCTTAGCGGTTAACATTGTCGCCTTGCACCTCCAGGGTCGAGGGTTTGATTCCTGCGTCGGGTCTGTGTGCATGAAATTTGCATGTTCTGACCATGCTTGATGGGTTTCCTCCGAGTACTCTGGTATCTTCCCTTATGCAGATTAGACTCAAATTGCCCATGGTGTGTGAAAGAGCGAGTGAATGTGCCCTGCAATGGACTGGCACCTCATGCCCTAAGTCTTCTGGGATAGGCTCCAGGCCCCCAACGACCGTGTATACCGGATAAAGCTGTATGGATGGTGAGTAGGTGAGATTCTGCCCCCTAGAGGCCATGTACAAGCATGAAGGCAGACTCTTACAGTATGAACACCCAGTCCCTTTAAATTTTGTGGCTAGGCTCATGAAGCACAATTATGGTGATTAAAATAGCAATAAGCAATAATTGGGAATAAAAAAAAAACTTAACTGTGATCTCTTTTGTGGTTTAGCAATTTTGCGGTTTAGCGATGAATCATGAGTATTACTTTTCTCTCGATCAGGCTCATTACCACAAAAGACGCACATATTCTGTGGAGTCATAGACATGATGAAACACTGCAATGTAGCAATATATTTAAAACCTTCTTCAAAACATGCTGGATCCGGCTGGGCATAGAGTCAAACAGATGCCTACGGTTACCCCTGGTGTCATGCACTGCTTGATTGCTTTCTGATGATCATGGACAGAAATGCACAATTTCCCTGGTTTTAGTCATTTTTGTGCAGAGGTGGACAACCCGCCTTTAGAAAGTAAAAGCCATTCCACATGTTTGCTCTATCCATTAACTAAGCCGGCTGATTCTAATCAGCACAGACAGGTTATGACTGCTTTGTGCACACGGAGAACTATAATACATGGCTGTATGATGTCGTTATACTTTTGGCTACCACTGTGGACCGCCAGATCAGGAACGACAAGTCATAAATCATATTTTTCACCTTCGACACACCGTTCTATTTCTTACCGTGATATATGCTGTTTCGTGTACGTTTTGTGCAAGACTAATACAAACCTCCTTGTCTGGTAAAGGCGATGACAAATCTGGCAGCTCCAGCTGTGTTATTATGAAGAACCCGAACTGAAACATTATATGGGATCTCAGGATGCACGCCTACAAAACACATAGGATAAAAATAGCAATAATAGCTTAATAGTAAAAACAAACAAACAAACAGAATATATAAAATTATTTAGAATATCACCTCTTTCTATATATATATATATATATATATATATAAACCCCAGATGACCCACCTGTAATGATGAAGCTTTTTGCAGAGCCCTTCAAAATCCTCCAGGACAAACCAACCACTGTGGTGTCCGGTACGGGAAACCACTCAACCACAAAGCTGGATTCTGATTGCTTCACTGTCGCTGACTATTATACAAAAACACGGACACAAATTTAATTCATTTAAAGTTCTCTATAGTAACATAAGTGTAGCTACACAAATTAAGTCAGCTCAGTCGATTCCACTAATTGTCATTTACAGACCTCCAGGGCCGTGAATTTGCAGATCTCCTTTCAAACCTAGTCGTTTCTGTAGACAAGGCGTTACTTGCTGGAGATTTTAATATTCATTTTGAGAACCCAGAAGACCCTGTGCGTAGAGCATTTATGTCCATACTTGACTCAGTAGGAGTAAATCAGTGTGTAGTAGGACCCACTCATAAAGCAGGTCACACTTTAGATTTAATAATATTCTT
>JAOVVB010025908.1:0-15855 GCA_028570985.1 Heterobranchus longifilis | reverse complement strand
CTCTCATTTTTCACTTTTCTGGAAACATTACGACTGATGCAGATCTACAAAAGGACCAAAAACAAAGAGATGCTGCTATCTACTGAATAACTGTTAAATAAGTGTTCATTTAAGTTCAGCAATTTTAAATTGTTGTAGGCTATTTTATCACAAAAAAAAAATGACCCAAAAAAATATCTAAATATCGGCATCGGCCATCGAAAAACACATATCGGTCGACCACTACTAAAAAGTCCCACATACTGTTCTATCATACTAAGTAGCACGTTAGTATGGAATTTCAGACGCAACCTAAATGTTTGGGGACCCTGTTGTGGCCCCGGGGCCCTCAGCAGCAGCAGTTTAGTTTGTGTGGAAACACTGTGTGTGTCTGGTGTTCAGAGGCGGCACAGCAGCAGAGAGAGAGAAGGAAACGCTGTGAACGGACGTTTCTCTTCCTGGACGGAGCGGGGAGCAGACAGACGGCAGCTCCGTGCTGTCGGGCCTCCGCTGGGAGCTTTGGCACTAATTGTGTGGGAGAAGAAGATTGTTTTGGCTATAATGAAGGATCTGTTTGTTAACCTTGTGACTTTGCTGTAGATTGGGAATTTGTCCACTCATTGTGTGCCAGCCCACTGTTGTTTAGCACTGCTGTGCTGGAGATGATTTGAGGTTTTACCGCTTTGATTATGTAGAAAATAGCTTTGAATACATGTAAAAGTGGCCCTTGTGATTCCTGTGCACAGATTGATATATTTCTGAATGTTGTAGCTGAAGCAATTATCATTGTTGGTGCGAGTCTTTTTTTTTTTTTTTTTTATCACTGTCAGCCTCTAAGATTAAATTTGAGATTGATGACGATGAAATCTCATTAGTAGCATTGTCAAGCTTCGGCTGCCACAAATCCTCCTTCCGTGCATGGACCCGGAGGATCATCCTTCTTCCAGGTCCGCGGCCTTGAAGGGTCGATCCGTGATGGAGAGGACCGCAGAAGGTTCAGTGTCAAGGTTGGACACGGAGGACACGGACATACTGTATGAGTGTGCAGTGATGTGTTTGTCAGCCATGTGAGCGGGGCCACTTTGGCCTGGTGATAGACCGATATGTGTTTTTTCAATATTCGATGTGTATTGTAGACGAGCACATGCTTCCTCCATCATGTGAAGTCTCCAGCCGCTTCTTTTCACCTGACAGTGATGAGTTTCACTGGCAGGACGGAGCGCGTGGGAGGATCACGCTATTTGGCCGTCGGATTAATCGGTCTATCCCTACTTTGGTCCAAAGAAAGATATCACGAGGGCTGTACCCGACTCAGAATTGTGTCAGTGGAATCAGCTTTGGCTGTTAAATAATACAATTCCACTATTCGTTCTGCAGTGTAATCCTGTTTTATTACAGTTTGTGCACGGTGTGCAGCTTGTTAGACGCTTTACGGCATGTAAATAAAGACAACAAGTGCAGACCGCATCTCCTCTCTCAATTAAAATGTCTTAAGTTAGTACAAACACATCACATGTTCATTTTTCTCCCATATAGATTATTATTAATCTGACTGATTTTTGAATGGGGTTCAGCAGCAGAGTGACAGCAAAGTTCACAAACCAAGTTAGCCCTCCGAGCTAACGCATGCTAACTAAGCTAACGACGTGCAGCAACATGTTTTGCCGACACAAGGTATGAAAGATAAGCCAGAGAATATATCGTATTAAGTTGCTGTGGGCTGTAAATTCACTGCAGCTGCATGTAATTTATCCAACGTATTACTACTTTTTACTACTACTTTTTAAAAGTCTCGCGCAGCTCTCAGTATTTTTGTAGCATCTAACTGAATCCCTGGTTTGAAGTTTCCTGCGTCGCTGTTTTTTTTTCTTTCAAGTATTTGCTTGAAATTTGAAGTATCGCAGCATCTATTGATCGATTGGCACAAAATGTAGTACAGACATACGTGATCCCTAGAGGTTAAACCATAATAACTTTCTTGACTCCTGTCTTTTTACAGACAGTTTCCAGATGACATATCGTACTTACTTTGGTGATTCTGTGAGTTTTCCTCTTGTGAATAGTTTAGATTCAAAGTGAAATGTCTTGACAACTACTGGATGGATTACCATGAAATTTGGTACAGACGTTCATGGTTCCCAGAGGATGACTTTGGTGATCCCTTCACTTTTAATTTAGCGCCACCATCAGGTCAAATTTTCACTGTCTCCAATACTTAGACTTACGACCTGCAAAACTAATGATATCAATCTGAACAGATAACTAGTTTGGACATTAGTCTCATCAGAACCCTGCTGCCAGCACAGATAAAGATCCTGGCATCCAGCAAGTATTTTTCCTGGGAAGAAGCACGTAGATTTTGGCAAGAATTCCCTGCAAATATCAGTAGCCCATTTCACAAAAGCCATTTGTGAGCAGTGCTCGCTGAGCACCCCTTACCAGCAGATTGCAAATGAGTTGCAGCCTCACGTCTCACAAATGATTGCTTCTCGCAAATTGGAGATAAATTTGCAAGTTTAACGGGGCTCTTGCATGCTCGTGCACGGCTAGCAAGTATGCCGTTTGTTTTGATTAGTGAAAAATGAGTTGAAATGAGTGAGAGGAAATTATGTAAAATGAAATGTTGCAAATTCAGTGAAATGGGCCCCAGGGTCACAATTCAACCCTCGTCTGAGTCTCATTTTAAGCCCCATTTCTCTTTACCTTTGAGGCTGTTTAACTCCTCGCTGAGGAGATGAGGTGGATTCAACAGAATGACCTCATCCTCCCCTCAGCCACCTCCTCCAGGCATAGGGCTGAACGATTTTGATAACTAAGATTATTTTGACTGATTTTGCAATTGCGATATGATTTGCGACATCAGAAGGATATATAATTTTTCTCAAGACTTCAGAAACAAAAAAATGAGCCTGAACATTTTTCTCCCACTTCTTTTCACAGATGAAAAAGTAACATATAAATGGAGTAGCAAAAAATTACTTGGCAGAAAGAAAGTCTTGCTTACCTCTCAGGGCTTCCGTACAATTTCATTGTAAATTGAATGTAATATTCACAGTCGTCTATGCCTTAAAGAATGTCTCTGACCGAAAGCTTGCCGCTCAATTAAATTCAGTTTTTGCACAGATTTGAGTGTGCGGATGCCTTTTGTCGCATTTTTAATTCTTGAGTCTACAGCTCACTCATTTAGGTGAGCGGCGTTTTCTTTTTAATCACTGAAAAACGATTAAAATTATTACGGTCTGATTTTTTTTTGTGAGGCTCTGTACTAACAAAGATATGTACTTAAGTCTGTAGAATATGATGTGTAGGCCAGGGCAGCTCTGCAGCACCACAAATGTTGCACCTCCTGCCATTTGAAAATTGCAATAAGCCATATTGCGATTTCGATAAAGTTCAGAATACTGTAATAATGTGATACCGTCCCAGCCAAGTGTATTATTGTCTTTCTTCGCTTTCTATTTTTGCACAGACAGTGAAAGAATTTCCCGTTGTTATTGCAAAACTGCAGAAGAACAAAGTGCATCTGTGTGCACCTCTGTGACTGCCATCTGTAGTTAAGTCATGAAATAAACAAGAAGAGAGTTTCTCCAGCAGAGAGGCAGCAGACTGAGCGTGTAAATCTGAGGAGAAGGGCTAAACGAGCGTGCTGCAAAATGTGGCAACAGGCTTGTGAGAAGTGCACCATGACGAGAGTAAAACTAATATGAGTCTTTGGGGCGGAGAGAGACAGACTCATTTCCAGCTGATAAAATAGCCATTCCTTCTCTCTCCCTCTCAGCTGTTTATTGCGTCACATAAAGCTGCGGAAAAAAGGTTTTTCCACAAGAGGAGGGAGAGTCACATTTTTATTCGCCATTAGTTTTTTTTTTTCTCTCCACTAACCAGAGATGTTATTCAGGGTTTTTCCTGGTTCAAAATGAGGTGGAGGTGGTACTAGGGATGGGACGACAATGGATTTTTATTGTTGATAAAAAACACTCACAATAAGTTGATGGCGGTGAATTTCCATTATCGGGATAATCGTGAATATCCTGAATATCCTCGCAATATGACTGCAATTTACTACAGTGTCCTCTCTGTGATGCAATACAAATATTTGTTTCTTTAAAAAAAAGTTGTAATGTCTTGAGAAAAACGTCACAATGTTTCAAGAAAAAATTCGTAATGTTTCGAGAAAAAAGTCACAATGTTTTGAGAAAAAGGTCGTAATGTTTTGAGGGGGAAAATTGTAATATTTAGAGAAAAAAAGTAGCAAGGTTTTGACAAAAAAAGGTGTACTGTTTCAAGAAAAAAAGTCATGTTTTGAGAAAAAAAACACAATTTTATGAGAAAATAGTCATAATGTTTTGAGAAAAAAGTCATAATGTTTTAAGAAAAAAGTCATAATGTTTTAAGAAAAAAGTCGTAATGTTTGGAGAAAAAAAGTCCCAACAAAGCAAAATGTGAGGTAAAGTGGCCACCTCGTAATTCTTAATGCAGGAACAGCCTTGTTATTTCTCCACGCCCTCTTCTTGCTCATCATCCTCCTCTTCCTCCTCCTGCTCCTTTGCTCCAAATCGTTGAACCCCAGGTTCATTCCAGGAATTACACCGGATCGATATGATGTTATTTGTCCATCTGAAGCCTCGTACACCCACCTGCCTCATCTCACTCAACGTAATAATTCATGTCATGCTGCCATCGTTGTTAGTTACGGGACAGGCTGTGTCTGACAAAGTCTACTTCATGACAAAAATACAAATCCATGACATGATTCATGGCGTGCTGCAGTTTCATGTGTGCTACTTTATGTGACATGAAGACAGTTTATGAAATTATTTGAATTATAGCAATAACTGAGTCTTTCTTGTAGGGATGGGACAATAATTTATTTTTTCATGGAACACCATAAAAAAACACGAGGTTGACACTAATGGAAATTGTGAATTTCCGTTATCGGGATAATCATAAATATCCTCACAAATTGACTGCAGTTTACTACAGTGTCCTATCTGTGATGCAATAATAATATTTGTTTCTTAAAAACAAATTGGTAATGTTTTGAGAAAAAAGTCGTTATGTTTTGAGAAAAAAAACAATGTTTCAAGAAAAAAGTCGTAATGTTTCGAGAAAAAATTCACAATGTTTCGAGAAAAAAACACAATTTTATGAGAAAAAAATCATAATGTAAAGCAAAGTCAAATGTAAAGTGATTCCATTGTGTTTTAGTGCTGTTTTAAGAGTTTTAAGCGTAATTGCAAGTAAATATACTTTTTACATTTGTAATTTGTGCAGTGTCTGTATGTGGGCATTCTTGAACATTACGAGCATGAAATATATTATATTAATACATATAGAATTTAACTGTAAACTTGCTGAAAAGACTTTTGCACTGATCTGTGATTTGTGCCAAAAAAAAAAAAATGTAATTGTTGAGAAATTTAAATGGAAAGTAAGAATTTATGGCAGATCAAAGATGATTATTTGATATATTTTATTATATATTTTCATTTATATGTTGAGACATTTGGATGCTTTGGACTGTTGGTCTGAATTCTGCATTTCCAAACAAAATGAAAAAAAGTAAGTTATTGTCATTTTTACTTGGTGAAAGGTACATTTACTTGTCCGAAGGACTAGTGCCTCAAAAAGCTAATATCAAGCCCTGCTCCTGGCATTTAAAAAAGTATCTTGTTATCTCGATTCTGCTCATCTGTAACCTGCTTGACATGACGTCTGCTCAAACGCTCATAATGAAGGCACATTAAGTCACGGCTCCTGTGTTCAATGAAGTGCATGAAACATCAGTAAACAATGAACCCTGTGTTGTATTTGAAATCATGATTCCCCTCCATCTCTGAATGCACCATCACTCTAAACTTCTCACATCAGTGCACACATACACAACACAGTAATTTAATTGCATTTCATATCTAATATAAATAACTATAAAAGTTATATTACAGTGCCTGCATGGGACAATGATAAATCTCCACTGTGGTGCATTGATAATGTAATTCAGCGTTGTATCAATATTTATTCATCATCATAATTAGACTTGGAGCATGCAGTGCATGAAAAAGCTGTAACTGATTAATGCAGTGTAGGTTTTTATTTTTTTTTACAATCTACAGAAATGTAAGAGCAGACTGAATTTATGTTCTCATTTGAGTTAACACAAGGCCAAACAGAGAGGCTGAAAGTGTTGACTCACTCGGATGTTGATGGCGTGAGGAAGTCAAAGGCAGTTTAGGGAAATTTGTCAGGACATGCTGTCTCCTAAGAATGATGTTTATGTACAGTACTCGTAACTTTCTTTGTCAAATACAGTCTGGAGGAAATGTTACTCAATCCACACCAGAGTTTTATTACAAACCTGCCAGCCAGCGCCAACATTTTTGATCATATTCAATAGTGGTCGACCGATATGGGTTTTTCAATGGCCGATGCCGATACCGATATTTAGAGAGCAGGGAGGCTGATGGCTGATTTATAGTGCCAATTTTGTTTGCATCTGTGGTTGTAGGTCATGTTTCGTTGCTCTGATTGGTTGTAGGTCATGTTTCGTTGCTCTGATTGGTTGTAGATCACGTTTTGTTGCTCTGATTGGTTGTAGATCACGTTTCGTTGCTCTGATTGGTTGTAGATCATGTTTCGTTGCTCTGATTGGTTGTAGGTCATGTTTCGTTGCTCTGATTGGTTGTAGGCTAGGTTTCGTTGCTCTGATTGGTTGTAGCTCTATCCAGTTGCGTTCAGAAGCATTTTGGACTGTGCCATTGTTAACGCCCCTTGGAAAATCCAAAATGAACTGAGAGGTTCCAGACCAATACGCATTTGCAAATTAGTCTGGTGATGCCAGGCTAAAAGTATAAACTCACAGGGGTCATTTGTTCTTCATTGAGTATTACTCCCCTACAATAAGCCATTACAGTAAAATCATCCTGCTGCTTATGTACTTTTACATAAGTAACATTTTAATACAGGACTTTTACTTGTCATGGAGTTATTTTACAGTCTGGCATTGCTTTACTAGAGTAAAAACAAAATCTGAATACTTCTCCTATCCCTGTCAATGATGTACCATGAAAGGCTCCAGGCATTCATTCTATTTTCAAGATATGGTCTTATTGAGACTTTGTAGAGGTTCAGTGAGTTACTGATAATAATTGATTGTGCATATTAATTTAATAATAATAATAATATGAAAGATTTGAAAAGGGTGTGTATATGCTGTATATGTCAGTGTGTTACCTCTGCTGCAGTGAGGAAGATTTCCTCAGTAATGTGTTGGACGGAGCAAGCGGTGACACCCAGACCCACACCGGGGAAGATGTAGGCGTTGTTTCCCTGACCCGGGTAGAACGTCCTCCCGTCAGACAGCGTGACGGGGTCAAATGGGCTGCCACTGGCAAAGATGCCCCGCCCCTGCAGAACAATGAGGTGTAGTAACATATTATAATTATCAGTTTTATTCACCAATTCACTTGAGTTGACCGATTAAATCATTCACAGTCATGTACGGGGATGTAAGTGTGATGAGAGTACCTCTGTGAGTGTGTAACACTGCTCAGCGGTGCATTCTGCTTTGCTGGTTGGGTTGCTGAGGGCAAAGATGATTGGCCGTGCGTTGAAGGAAGCCATGTCTGCGATGATCTGCTCGCTGAACGCTCCGGCAACAGCCGCCACACCTGAGACACAAATGTACAATACATCCCATTTTAGTCTGCTTCTTCCAGAGCTTTCCCGACCTTTCCCGTCTTTTCAGCGCGGATGTGCTGTCGGTCCTTTCTTTCAATGATCCCTTGCATCCAGTCCATCAGTGTCATCAAAATGGTTAACTGGCTGTCTTATGAAAACATCAAAAGCTTGCTGTTTTACCAATGATAGCCGTGGGTTTCAGCTCCCGGACCACATCCTCCAGTTTCTTCATCTGTGGGTGCTCATGAGAAAACCTCTCCTTCTCATGGGTCAGGTGGGCTCGTCCCTAAGGATATGAGAGGACGGTTGAGAGGGAGGACATTTAAGACATGAAACCACCTGTAGAAACACCAGACAGCGTAAAAAACAGTGTAATGCTCGGAGCTATTGTCTTTGCTCCCTAACATTTTGAGTGCTGAAGGAATGAAGGATTCCTCTGAGCTGGATGATTGGAAACAAGAGGCCGTGAAAAGAGATGAATATGAAGAGGAGAGGTGGGAAGAAGCAGTGAGGAAGATAAGAGCTGAGGATAATGAAGAAGAGAAGGAATGAGCGGAGGGATGAATAACATGGATATGGTGGACAAAACAGATGTGTAACAGATGTTAATGTTGGAGGATTCCAAGGACAAAGTCATAGAAATGAACAAACCATGGGAAATGTTATTTTTATAGTGGAGGTAACTCTGATGTCAAACTACTTAGGAGCAATAACATGAGAGCAAAAGAAAGAAAGAAAGAAAGAAAGAAAGAAAGAAAGAAAGAAAGACAAACAAATGAGGGGTTTGTTTGCAAAGACCAACATCTCCGTTATCTATTTTCCTAAATCTTTTCTATTTTATTTTATTTTATTTTATACATTTTATATAATAATAATAATAATAATAATAATAATAATAATAATAATAATAACATTTGTATTTATTTATTTTTAATATGCCCAATCTAGGAAACATTGATCAAAGTACTTGGCCGTTCTGACAAAACATCTCAAAATAGCTTGATTTTCACAAATCATATATTTTTTAAGCTGTAATCTTGACACATTGGGAACTGTAGAGAGATGTGTAACTGCAAACTTTATGCAAGTCTTCTTTATACACTCACACTAGAAATTATTTGTGCAGATCTTTACAAAATGCCACGCACAGCTAGAGATCTCTCTTCCGATACTTTGGATGAATTTGATCAAAATGTTTTTACATATTCACACAAAATCTTTTCACACATTCAGATATGGTGATGCATAGCTACAATATTTTTGACCCTATTTTGTTTCTGGAAATGTGATTTTCAGGATTTATTTTTCTAACTACCGGACCATTCGTTCTGGTCAGCTATAGTAGTTAGATTACTTTGGATTAGTGTATTTGCGCCATGTACATGTATGTTTGCAGTATTTTCTCACAACACCTTGACAATGAGGCCCTTGGAATCAACCATCCAGATCTTTTTCAAACACTCTTCCTTAGCGAGTCCCTCCTTCTCCATCGCCATGGTGATCAGCTCAGCAATCCCCATCGCTGCCTGGCAGAAAGACACGAGGGACAACAGAGGAGCTGCATCATCACATCTCCACACCTCCATACCACAAAACCACAAAATCACAAAATCATTCCTCTGCACACAAAACTAATAGGGCCTTGTTTACACTGAGACCGTGTATTTTACCAAACACAATATTTATACATGACTGTACATAATCACAACAACAACAACAACAACAACAACAACAACAACAACAACAACAACAACAACAACAACAACACACAAATCACAATACAAATAAAAAAGGGACTTTATAAGCAAAACACACCCTGTCTCACTCTGGGGTTTTGCTGCTTCAGCATTATTTGGTAACAAGAAGCGTAATATGGTTGCAGATATCAGGTTTCAATAGCGGCGATGGACAACACTTTTATGATTTTAGAAGCAGAAATGCAACTACCAGAAGTAAAAAGCTAACGTTAGGCTAAACAAACTACCAAACGGTCGCACCGTCACCACTGCTAAGCTGACAGTTTAATGTCCCCGACTCATTTAGCCACTTGGTAGCAACCGCCTTTTTAAAGACACATCAAAGCTTCAAAATTCACGAGTAGGTTTTACTGTGTAAAGTGTAAAGTGTACTGTGTCGTAGAACAAAACGTGAAAATCTCTGAAGCTTATTTCAGGCATCTAACCAAAAACACATTAAAAAACACACTGACTTCAAGGCAAGGGAACCAGAAGTGCTAAAATGCTAACTCATTTCTTAGCATGTTATTATATTGTACCTCTTAAGAAAGAGGCAAAAGCGCAGGCGGTGTTGTAGACGGTGGTGGTCTGTGAGGTCATTAAATACATCGATATAGGAAACATTTCTATATTCATGAAATACATCACCATTCCATTCCACCATTTTTAAAATGTCTTCACAGTGTCCTGTTGAACTATTAAGCTTTCAGAAAACATCTAAACGACATGAACACAGAGTAGGTCTACAGACAGAAGGCTCTGTCTGTACACGTATCTAACATTGAGCATAAATGAGCCTGAAGTGTGCTGCACATACCTCCCCTGCACCTTGGAACACAATGGTATGGTCAGACATTTTGCTCTTAGTGATGCGGAGAGCGGTCAGGAGTCCAGCTACTGCCACTGCAGCAGTACCTAGGAGTATTATAGAGCAACACTTGTTATTGATATTCTTCATCTGTATGACACTCGTGTTACTGCTGTACGTTCAAAAGTGATTCATGAGTGATGATGTTTGCCATTTCATTGTAGACAAAAAGACAAAACATACACCTATGGCTAGTAGGCTACTATGAGTGGTGGAGACAGAAATGTTAAATTCATGTTATTCCAATGTGAAGTGTGTGCACACACTTCACGCCACCCCTGCATAAGTCCACTTGGGCCACCCCCAGTCAAAAAACTACTGAGTGGGAGCACACCGAATTCTGCCCTATTCAGTTTTTCATATAGTACAACTACATACTACAAATGAATGAATGGCTTAGATGGACAGAGAAGATGTCAATTTGTATGTGTGTGCGTGCGTGCGTGCATGCGTGCGTGCATGTGTGTGTGTGTGTGTGTGTCATTGAGTTACCTTGGATGTCATCGTTGAATGTGCAGTAGTTGTTGCGGTACTTGCTCAGCAACCGGAAAGCATTAATATTTGCAAAGTCCTCAAATTGAATGAGACAGTCCGTTCCATACCTGTAAACAGAAGAGCTGCATTTAGTCTGAGAGCGGTCTCTGCTTTCAAAGACTTTCTGTCCTGCGGGGGGCGCTCTCCCTCTGCACTACACAGCAGACGGCCAGAAATGAAGAGAGGTGATTCAGTGCACAAAGTCATTACAATGGATTCAATTCAGTTTTCTGAATAAAATCTTTCAATAAATCCTTTGTTAAAAGTCATATCTGAAGTAAAAAAAGAACTTTGTACACTGTTTTGTTTAATGGGCATTTGACAAGTTGACACCTGCTCTCCCCAACTTCACAACAGCGCCTCACTTTGGGGGTCAGACCTCCACAAAGGAGTAGCAACACAAAAACACCTCATTTAAAAGGAAAAGAACAGAGCCCACCCAGTCTCCCAGCAAAGCAGCCGTGTTCAATTTTACAAGATGCTCAGACCACCTATCACATGTACAGGAACACAGAAGCCTAGAAGCTCCTACAAAAACACCATACAGCAAAAATAAACAATATGGCTCATGGTTATGAGTCTGTAAATTAGATTTAGCAGCGACAAAGAGGAATTCCAAGTTCCCATGCCTTTCAACAGATGGAACTTTAGTTGAGGAATTTACTGGATGTTTGCAGAGCGACTGCTGCTCTCTATAAGATGAAAGACAGACTTTCAGCTGCAGGAAGAGCAAAGAAGGACCCGAGGAAGGTGTACAGCATTATGTCTGAAGAGCTGATAGATGCTGAAAAAATACTCACTTAATACTATATAATATTCATGGGGATTTTTTACAGTGGCTATTACTTAAAAAAGAAAAAATCAGTCTTAACATCCAGTATTAAATTCCAATTTGCAACTTAAACTTTTGCCGCCTGAAATGAAAGTGTTGCTGGCAGATTTCATCAGCTGTAGCTAAGCTAATGTTAGCTTCATTGAGAAAAAGGCCTTTAGGAGGAGGACTGATCAGCGTGTTAGCTAATGTAACAATATCTCAGATAATGAGTTTTGCTGGGCTGCTGGAGTGTTAAAGTCGAGCTGAAACTGAAGTTAGAGCGCCTGTAGCTTCTGTGCAGTGATGTATTTCACAGTCAGCCGGTATATTTGTGCGGGAAATCTAATCCATTGCATTTGATTGGACCTCTGAAGAGTGAGTGGGCTTAGAGTTTAGCGCAGTACGGAGCAGAGGACTGATAGCTAACATTAGCGCTGTGCTGCTAACTGCTAACAGAGTGACAGGTGGTTCTAAACCGTCTCTGGTTGAAGGGATCAGCTTCAAGATTCTGAGATTCTGTTTAAGGAAAATTCTCACACAAGGTGAAATTGCATTAAAAGTAAGACAAAAAGAGTTAAGAAAGTAATTGACCAAATAACTGAGAACTTCTTGCAATATAATTCCAAAAGCAGGAGATAGTTGGGACGGTGTTTGAATGATGTGCATGACTGTGAACGCATTAACAGTATAACTTATTCTCAGCTAGACACAATGGGAGGAAAGGCTGAGGTTTTCTGAAACCTGTATTAAAACACCAGGGATCATGTTTCAGTGAGTGACGGAGGAAATTGGGGGCAGGCCATGCAAACAGGCCAAACTACCCCCCCCCAACACCTGCAGCCCTGTCAGTTAACTGAACAATAGGGGGAGGTCAAAACTTTTCTTGTCACATTTGCTTTCCATAGTTAAGACGCTGTTTTACTCTCTCTTCTTTAACTTTCTCTTTCTTTCTGCTGTTCTCTACTTTTTCAGTCTTTTCATAAAACCCCACCTCATACCTCATAAGGAAAAGAATCGTCGTTTGCACTGTTATTGTACAATTCACTAAAGCTGTTTCCCACTTGTTTCAGTGGCTGCTAAACTGCTTAAACTTTCAGCAGGGGGAGGACGAAGCTGAGCGGAAGCGAGGCAAGAAAGAAATGCAGGATGAGAAGCCATCAACTGCAATAAACCCTAATGTCCTGATGAGAGAGTGCCATCGCTGGGTCACTGTTTATCCTTCCCTCTGCCACACTGCAACACACTGATTCCTAATACAGAGACTGACAGCACGGCTGACTCACTGCCAACACGGCAGTAGCGCTGGCTGAGGAGAGAAATGTGTTTTCTATCAAGCAGAGAGCAGTACTAAAGCACCGAGAGCTTGTGCGAAAAGGAGGAATAATGAGGCCAAGAAGGGAGCTATAAACTTTTCATTGTGTTGGGGCTTTAGGAGACAGAGACAGGCGACAGGCGAGGATGATGTGGCCTTGCCCCACTGCCAGTGCAGCGCCCTCTGGTAGGGTTTGGTGCAACTCGCTACAGGAGAGGTCACACCAGTTCATGCAGAGAGTCCAGAGAGATGGATCTGGAGTCCTCACATGCTGCAAGTATTCTCAGCAAAGACAGAGGATTTGGTTTTAAGGCTTTAAATGAGGGTGAAAACAATGTGGCCTGTCAGACATTGAATTCTATGTTTTGTTTTAAAATGACAGACCAGAAGGATGAGAGACTCCTGACACAGACCTGAGAATGACTGAGCTGTGAACACATATTTATGGACATCCACTGACCATAAACTGCACAGTGACGATCTGTGGTTGTGGTACTGCAGAAAGAAAGGAACATCTTCCCAATGCACAAAGCTCTTTGGTGAGCCATAAAGATATAAAGATAGAGGGAGTGTTTTTGACTAGTGTGTGTGTGTGTGTGTGTGTGTGTGTGTGTGTGTGTGTGTGTGTGTGTGCGTGTGTGTGTGTGTGTGTGTGTGTGCGTGTGTGTGCGTGTGCGTGTGTGTGTGTGTGCGTGTGCGTGCGTGTGTGTGTGTGTGCAATACATTCTCATAAACCATCTGCATGATATCATATGAAAAGTATTGCACAGCAGTTTGTATAATATATACAAACATGTCTTCCAGTTTTACATGTGATACACATTAACGTTGTGATTAACAGGAATAATTCAGTAGGTTTAGACAACAACAGCACTTTGTTAGGTTTAGGCAACAAAACGAGTTGGTAACACACTGGGATTGCAATAAAATCACATGAAAAATCCGAGTACCTACTTCCGGTTTTGGTTGCGTGACAGACACGTCATTAACGTCACGATTAATGTTGTTAATGTTGTGAAACTGGACTACTTCAGTAGGGTTAGGCAACAAAATGACTTGTTAAGGTTAGTAAAAAAATGGGGATTGGCATTAAAAATCCTACTACCTACTTTCAGTTTTGGTACATGTCCCGGTCACGTGATATATGCGTCAATAACGTTGCGATTAACGCTGTAAAATGGGAATAATTCAGTAGGTGTAGGCTACAAAAACATTTCCTTAGGTTTAACAAAACGACTTGGTATGGTTAGTAAAAAAAACACAGGGATGGGCATTAAAACACCTATTTCCTTGCTGGGTGCAGACCTTAGAATCCAGTTCTCTGATTGTCAGAAGACGTAAACAGAGTGTAACGAGTTGACAACTGTGTGTGTGTGTGTGTGTGTGTGTAGGGGTGTGTGTGTGTGTGTGTGTGTGTGTGTGTGTGTGTGTGCTTTGCCTAGAACAAAGCTCCTCTTGGAGGCCGTTCGTGTTTGTCGTCTCTATTCTGCCTGAAAGTCTGTTGTCTTTCCCTGACGACTCTCTGAATGGAACGCCAAAATCTGACAAAGCACCTCTGAACAGTGATTATTGTTACCGGGTAAAAACCAACACAGGAAAAGTGGAAATAAATGTGATGAAGGTGCTGAAATGGCAATGAAAGTTATGGTACCATTAATTATACTACTTCAGGAAAATACATTGTCAACATATTTTATTAATTTACTTTTATAGCGATAAAATATGTACATGTATGGTTTGAAAATTATGTTAAAACAATAATCTAATTTTGGTGTCCAGTGGATCCATCCGATATTCAAAACTGGTGTTAAAAAACCTTTTATGTCCTGTCATATCATTGTTCATAAATAATAAATGAGATTACTTTCACTCAGAAACAAACTATACTGAAGTTTATTGGCCAATATTCAGTATTACGAGCTATTCATCTCTCACAAATGAGTCATTTATTTGTAGGTCGCTCCTCAATGCAATTATGTTGCCCCTTGTAGGTTTTTATCTAAAGTGTTTATTATTCATTTATGTGTTACTATAGTCAAAGTCATTTGTTGATAAAGTATAAAATAGATTTGGTGATGAGTGACTTTGAACTCCACAGAGACTTTGTTCCACGTCTCACGGCTGTTATGAAAAAAGAAAGAGACGGTGTATCCCTGCTGTTACGATTTGGCAGAGAGATCAGTTTCCGTCTCTTTGTCCGGTGCTTTGTCAACAGCAGTGTCTGCTCAGTGACTTCAGAGACCAAAAAGGGCCTGATGTCTGGTGGGAAAGCACTCACATCTGTCACTGTGAGACAACAGGCAAACTGCCTACACCTGCTGAAGGGTGTAAAACTGTGAAAACTTGTTTCGGATATGATCCAAACGGAGAGCAAATATTGGACTAGGCAGACACAAACACGTAATAATGCTCAGAATCTGCAGAATATGTAAATAAGCAACTGTTTTTTACAACACATTCTCACTCCCTACTCGTCAAAAACGGCAACTTTGTCACGACTCCTTGGCATCACTTTGTAACGCTTTCTCCTCCTGTTTTATGTGCCGGTCACAGTTGTAAACATGTCATTAATCCTCTGAGACCTGCGGGAGCGCCGGCGCTCCCGGCCAACATCGTGTCTTTCAGAGGCTCTAGCGGGCTGGATCTTGGAGCCAGTAATCATAATGGTATCATATGAAACTAGAAGGATTAAGGAGTCAGTTGGTACCAACCAGGTTATGGTAGCTTGTCAGGAAGTGGGCTAAATAACGCTCCAAAGTTAGGCTACATGTTGGCAAGGGAAACTGGCATTCAAAGGGGGCCCTTGACCTCTGACCTCCAGATATCTGAATGGAAATGGGTTCTATGGGTACCCACAAATCTCCCCTTTACAGACATACACACTTTATGATAATCTCATGCAGTTTGGGGCAAAAACCTGCAGTTTTTCTCATGC
>JAOVVB010025896.1:0-15855 GCA_028570985.1 Heterobranchus longifilis | reverse complement strand
GTTTATCTCAGTTGGTGCACAGTGCGCAGCTTGTTAGGCGGCTTTACCACACGTAAATAAAGGCAACAGATGCAGACCGCATTTCCTCTCTAAAATAACTTACGTTAGTACAAACACACATTCATTTTTCTCCCATATAGACTATCAAGCTGCGCTTTATTAATCTGCCAGATTAATAAAGGCAGAAGAGAGACTCACCGCAGCTCCACTAACTTCTCTGTGCTGCAAGCTGTGAGCAGCAACTGTACTCATGTCAGCAGAGAAAAAGACATTTTTAAAAGTCTCGTGTGTTCAGCTCTCAGTACTTTTGTAGCGTCGAACTGAATCCCTGGTTTGAAGACTCCTGCGTTGCTGTTTTTACTTTCAGATATCTGCTCTTTTTACGATTTAAGTTGGTGTTGTTGTTAAGTGTGATAAGGAAAAGACAACATTTCCTGATTTTGTAGCTTCACAATAAAAGCTTTTAAATAACAATATAACGGGGTACTTCTATTGTGAAGAATTCATAGAACATGAAATGTGTTTTCTACCGCTCCTTTGACGGCTGCTAAATAACAGGAGAGCATCAACACATCACAGACAGTACAGTACGCTCAGTGGTTTCTGCATCATGAAGAATACTTAAAATAGTAATGTTTAAAAATACAAACACGGCCAAAATACACAGCCGTAGCCCCTTAAAGCCATACCAATGAAGACACACCTTCAAGCAGGTAGCCCCTTGTAGCCTACACTGCACAACGGCAGACAAAAAAAAAGAAAAAAGAAATGATGGCTCGACTTGAAGAATCTCAGTCGACTCAGGGGTCTCCGACCTATTATTTGAATCTCCGACTTTCAGGGGCCAGCGCTAATTGTAACATACTGATGGTTCCTAGATTAAACATCTGAATAACTGTTTGCAAATCGATATTAAGCTTCATATAAAATACATTTCCAGGCGTCTAATGAACACGAGAAGACAACTTACGTCAAGATCAGTAACAGACAGAGAGAGTAAATTGCTCCAGTGCTGGTCAATGTCAATGGCAGGAGGAGGATGGCGTGCCGGATCAGACAGTGCAGTGATGCCTTCAAACAGACTCTGAAATAGGCAAAAAGAAAAAGCATAGAATACAGCACTGACAGAGTAAGTGGTATGTTTATGCTCTGTCTCCATTATGCTTTAAAGTATTTGTGCCAGAGTTTAAAATCATACCACAGTATATGCTTCAATATAACTAGGGATGCAGCGATATATCAGCTGAACATCAGTATCGGCTGATATTCGCCTTGTTGACTGCAATCAGCAAATAAGATGACATTCACCGATACTTATATGTTGTGTTGCATCAATTTTGCGCTGGCTAAATGTGTTAAAAGGCTAAAAAACTTTTGAAGCGGTTATTTTTCCGAAAGAAAAAAAAAAAAATCATGTTTAAGAGTTATATTAGAAGTTGTTGATTTCTTTGTTTCCCTGGCAAAAAGAGGGGAATTCATAACAAAAATAAACAGCAACATAAAAACATCGGTATCGGCTATCGGTCAAATTGTTATTTTAAATATCGGTATCAGTCCAGAATTTCACAATCGGTGCATCCCTAAATATACAAGAGAAAAACTGTTGAACATGTATAATTACACTCTTAAATCCTCTTGAAAAAGCTAGCTGTATAGATTATTAGGATATAGGATTGTAAGAATACTGAAACACAAAGTCTTTCCCTGTGAGTAATTGTTGTGCTTCAACATCCCTAATCTTTCAGTCTTACCAAAACAGCACTGTCATCAGAATGGTACAATGTGATGAAGTCATGTGAGGACGTGAATTTCTGGTTATAAATAGGAACATCATTTTCAACACAGTCATGTGACTGTAAATCTTACACAAGCATGACACGCCCCGTGTATTGTGACACACTGACAAACCCTGTACTTAAAAGAAAACCAGTGTTGCTATGTTTCAATAAACTAGAACATTTTAAAACACTGATGCAATGTGCTGGCCTGGAATCCCAGACCTCTCTGCTAAGTTAATTTCTTTCACTTTTGCTTTGACCGTGAGGCAGGCTTGTCAACAAAGATGGCTGCTGCCGGTACCCATTCACAAAATGCTCAGGAAAGTCACACCAAACTGTGAAACTAGGTAAGGCTGATCAAATATGAATCAAGATTCTGTTACTACATTGCTTATTTCTCATCTAAAATGTTTTCAGAAACATATTTTAGTGTTCGGTTGAGCTGCAAAATGAGAGTTTGTGCCAACCGCATGTTGGTGTTATGAAGAAAAGAGCGACCATGTTAACTGGCGACTTTCAGCAGAAATTCACATCAAACTGTGAAACTAGGCAGTGCTGATCAAATACGAATCAAGATTCTGTTACTGTATTGCATATTTCTCACCTAAAATGTTTTCAGAAACACATTTTAGTGTAGTGTTTAGCTGCAAAGTTACAAAGTTTGTGACCAGGCCGCCATTTGTTTCCTGTTTCAAAACAGACTAATGCTGCATTCATGTGGTATCCGAATGATCAGGAAAAACCCACTGGGAAAATTCACATGAACACCCCCTCAAGTCGTAACAACAACTCCGAAAGCCGAAGAAAATTTTGCTACACCAGTTGCCGAGTTGGCATCATATGACGCAGTAACAGGGCGGGCGTAAGTAAACATTGGGTTAATGGTAAGGAACTTTTTATTCTTGTATAATTTCTTTGCTCACATGTAATGTGTAATATGATTGTAACCGTGAGTTGCTGAACACACTTTATCTATAGCACCCTTCATACAAGAAAGGCAGCACAAAGTGCTTTACAAGGGAAAATAGTCATAAAATGAACATAAAACAGGGATAGAATCACATAATTCATGTAAAATATGATGGACAATAATGTGGCCTTCAATTTTTTTTTTACCACATTCTGACTTCAATCCACTTAAAGCTCATGAACACACTGAAGTCAGAGGAATACCTTCCCATCTCGAAAACTGGGACCATCCGAGGAGCACATGAACGCAGCATACGGTAGGTCACGTTTCGTTGCTCTGATTGGCTGTAGCTCTATCTAATTGCGTCCAGAGGCATTTTGGTCTTGGAAATAGAAAATAAACTGACAGAGTAATTTCGCACTTGCGAATTAGTCTGGTGATGCCAGGCTAGCAATGTGCAACATTTTCAACAGTATACAGCGACAAATGAAGGCAACTGTGACAAACCGGGATCATACCTCTTGTTCCAGTGTGGAACTGTGAGCCAGCTGAGTGAGTGGGACAGGCTCTTCCTCCTCTTTAACTTTAACATCATCCTCCTGGTAAGGCAAAGAGAGGCAGATGGAGAGAACAGGAAGACATAATTGGGGATCAGGAGAGTCAGATGATTACGGGACAGAAGAGAGGGGAAAGAGAAAACAGTCAATTTGTTAGCTGACATCCAAAGACTTTAAAAACAATTAAATTTTTGGTCTGGTGACCCCAATCTGGCTATCGCAGATAATTGGATATCTTAGAAAATGTTGAAAACTGTTCTGACAGAGAAAAGGGTTTGTTTTAATTTGTAAGTCCAGAGGGAACAGACCAGCTGAACAGACTACATTTAACCCTAACTTCTTTCATCGTCCTGTCAATTGTGGTCAGGGCTTTTCATGACGCGTGTTGTTTTAGAAACTGGATTTGTGTATGGAAGTGGGCCTTAGGATTTTTTTAATAAACTACCAATTAGGCTAATTACTCAGAGATGACCCAACCCTGTTAGATGTTGTAAGACAGTCCTGCTACACCAAGTACAGAAGTTAATGTAGGTCACCAGCTGTCCGCCACAGACACAATATTCTTGATTATATCCACACAGACAAAAAAAAAGTCCATGCCCAAGTGATAACAGGGGGTGGATTCTCACCCATTCCAAAAAGATAAAGACTGCCAAGTCATTTTTTACGTTAATGCTAGAGGCAAAAATATGACAGAATGTACGTTACACCAGCAGTTTTGACTGAGCTGTCTGAGCTTGTCGACTTCTACTAGGTGCTTTTTCAGCTTCAAATAAACCCGTGAATGTAGATAGTTATTGACCGTTACTTTCAAATATCACAGCTTGTAGTCCTCTCCTTTGAAAACATTGTATTTCCAAAAACCACACAATCTTGCCCGACAGTTAAGCAGTTAATACATTACTTATTTTACAAAAGAGTGGGTAAGGAATAAAAGAAGCGTCAACATCACAGACATTATCCATGTGAACAAGAGCTGTGGGGCAAGTGTGCAAGTATGGACCACCGCTTTTGTGTAAGCAAACAGGGTGTGGGTCTGAGCCTCACTTCTCCACCCTCTCAAGGCCCACAGCTGGCGGGTGAGTCTGAAGAAAGGGGATATAGTTACACAATTGGCGACATCAACTGCCCTCAGGACATAACATCCACCAAGCAGCTGTTTCTACCCTGAGCTAGAAAAACTGGATCACTGCGAGAACTGAATATAAAAGGTCTGTGATTACAGTCTTTAAATATATAATGACAGTCACAGATTGCAGATGGCAGTTAACAACACATACTATGAAACAACACATTTACAATTGGTTATTATTAGTATTTATTTTCAATATTTGTTTAATAATAACAACAAGTGAGTGAACCTCTTGGCAAATAGTAGTTTTACAGTTGTGTGGTGACCCAATACACTGGTCTGATTAGGGTTTTATTTGTGAAGTTAATTCCACTGTCCTGACTACCCAGACATCATGGCTTAATGTCACATGTTCCATAGTGAAGGGTGACAGGTGCAGCAGACAGTTGGCCAAAGACAAATACTTGTGATGCTGTACAATTGTCTGACTGTCTTGTTAACGGGTTGATAATAGGGCTGGGCAATAGGGATGGAACAATAATTGTTTAAATGATAAAAAAACACTCACAATAAGTTGATTGTGGTGAATTTCCATTATCGGGATAATTGTGAATATCCTCACGAATTGACTGCAGTTTACTACAGTGTCCTATCTGTGATGCAGTAAAAATATTTGTTTCTTAAAATAAAGTCATAATGTCTTGAGAAAAAAAGTCAATGTTTTTCGAGAAAAAAGTCACAACAAAGCAAAACCTAAAATAAAATTATTCCAGAGTGTCATTTTAAGAGTTTTAAGCACATTTCGTTGATTTTCAGGATAATATCGTGAATTGCAATTATTTTGGCCAGGATATTCATGACATGAAATTTTCATATCATCCCATGCCTACTGGGCAATATATCAATGTTATGTTGATATTTTGCTATGAGTGTTGTCTTTTTCCGGATTAAAAGACTGTCACTGCATTACAGTAAAGTGATGTAATTTTCTGAACTCAGACTGTTCTATTATTTCCCTTTACCCACTTAGTCATTATATCCACATTAGTGATTATTTATCAACAATCTCATTGTATAAATATTTTGTGAAAAGCAACACAACAGTCATCCCTACAATATCTTTGCAATATTGATATCTGGTTTATTTGGTCAAAAATATTGTGCTTTTTGATATTCTCCATATCAGGCAGCCCTAATTGATAAGTTACTTGTTTAACTAGACCAGTTAGGTGTTGTTTAAACTGAGTTATCAAATTGCCATGTCCCCCTAATCTAACTTGGCAAGAACTTATATTGAATTGCAATTTATGACCCAGGACAGAGTGAAAGTGAATGCACATTTCAAGTTTTGCCAACAGGTTATCACATTGTGTTCTCATGTTTCCTGGTGCACTGGGGAAGGTTACATAATAAGTTACTTGCTGGATAGACACCCATCATTGTATAACATGGGTGAGTGCTGCTAGTGATAGCATTAGCTGCTCTGTAGCATTGAGGAAGTTTACCTGTAGCTCACCACCTCAGTCAGTCAACAACTTAGCTGGACAGCCGACCGTCTGGGTCATATAGCTTAGTTAGCAGCAAAGACTGTTTAACTGTGTTACATTTCACACATACACACACTTGCCTGTTTAAGAAACCCGCAGGCTCCAGTGCTACAAGGCCTTTGTCCGAGCTCAGGGGTTGTTTGGCACCCCTCTTGGCCACTGTCAGGCAGGTGTTCACTGTCATCCCTGGCTTCGTCCCCGGGGCTTTGTAGCCCTGAGGTGGGGTCAGTGTTGTTGCTGGTGGAAGGCCCACCGTCAGCCTTGTCAGTGGCAGACACTTGGTGCACCAGCCATGCGTTCAACTGTGTGGGGAACCGCGGTGAGCCAAGAGTCCGCACCTCGTCTAGTAGCCGGCGACTTGCAAAGAAATAGTCCAACTCGGGACATTTTGGGTGCACACTGTATCCGTCAAGAGTGTCTCTTAAATTATGAAAGGGTGTCTGGGTGTAGGCTGAGCTAGGACCCAAGTTAATCTCTATCAGAGGCGTATAATAGCCGCTTAAGTAGCTGTCGATATCCACACGAACTCCAATCAAACTGAGTAAGATCGTTAACTGAACCAGGCCTTCTGTGAAGTACTTTTTCGCGATTTGCATTTTCTAAATACTGTTAGAGCTGCATATAATTGCGAAATACTGACCCAACAGTTCCTCTTTCCCGAATGGACAAAGGGAAAAGCCGAACAAAAGAGCACGCCTTCCCCTGTCAGACAAAGAGGTCCGTCTGTACCGGCGAAATCGTTAGAAAGCTATGCTAGCTGTTAGCAGTTAGCTATCAGCTTTAATAACCGGTTAATGGGAATCTCTTGGCGCAAACATAGCGAAAACGTTGGTCTTCAGTTATTCGTCGGCGACATCTAGCTATCAAAACCTTCCTGACGTTGCTAATTAAACAGAAAATGACACATCTGAGCAGCTAAATGCTGTCAGCGTAGTGTGCTGCTACTGGGGAAACTTCGTTTCAGGATTTGCATAGCTCATGCAGATTGGACCAAAGCGCTCGCCGCAACAGATTGTGATTGGACAACAGGAATGTCGTTGTCATTCTGACCAATGAGAGTAAGGGACAGTTGTTCAGTATCTCCAAACCCCGCCCCATTGATAACAACACATTATGTACAGAAATAATAGCAGAAACTGAACAACTTCAGAAATACATATCAAATATCGTTATATGCAGTAATACTTATTCCCCACATTCAACTGTTCATTGAGCCAAAGGGATTTCTCAGGAGCATGGTTAAGCTGCAGTTCCGGGATGTTTGTGCTACTGACCTGCATTTGTCCCATGTGTGGCCTACTGGTAAATGGATGAATTACACTTTGAACTTGTTCAACTATATCCAACTAACCCCCTAACAAAGGGGAGAGCCAACGGCTGTTTTTTAAACTTTACAATACGAGAACCACGTGCACAAAACAAATGATAAAGGTTACACAATATCGTTGTTTTGGAGGAGCTCAGTCTGTCCTCCAATATATCAGGCATAAACTAGTTTTCCTTTATCAAAAGGGGTGACTGTATTCATGCATTGATACACTCAGACATATGTCTGCCCAGAATAACACTTGTTTGCTGATGTGTAGTTATCCAAGGCCTATGCAAGCTCATATATATGTGTGTGTGTGTGTGTGTGTGTGTGTGTGTGTGTGTGTGTGTGAGTGATTAGGGACAACCTTGAGTCAAAACCAGAAGGCAGGCAGAATTAAAAACAGACACTGTTTACTTTAAACACATTTATTGTGGAAGAAAACGGTAATATACATACAGTGTATATGCAGTGGTGGAAGAAGCACTCACATCCTTTACCAAAAAAGCCCTTAATTGAAAGTACAGAGGTAGCCTATTGCCAAAAATACAATTAAATATAATTATGCAGAATGCAAAGTTTTATTGTGTTGTTGTGATGCATAGCTTATGCTTCACTACGTCACCCCCACACACACCTTCCACCAGTGACTGAACATTTGCACAATTGCTCTCTGACTGACTGCTGGCTCATTACTTAATACTTACTATACTGCCACAATACTGTACAGTTACCTGTACTATATACTCTCACATACCCATACATATGTATACTATTGTCCATACTCTAGCCTATATATCTGACCTGTAGTGTATACACAGTATTCATACCATACCTCCAGCTGTTTATTCTGTATATAATGATACTATTAACATGACTTATACTTATACCTGCACTATATTTTGCCTGCTGTAACTGCTGATGTTCATACTGTATATATATTAGCATATTCATATCCACCCCTTACTGTCAGGGCCGGACTGTAGGCCGTATTTTCGAGTCCCCCCCATACACACACATTTTGATATTTGGTAAATAAATAAAATTACCTATAACTTCCACATGATTATTATGCTCATTAATTTAGTTAGGTATATATTTTAGCGTGTTATATTTCTGTATTATACACAATTAATAATTTATTTATGGTGGAAATTATAGCCCTATATTATACATTTTATTTATTTATGTATTTATTATTTTCCTGCACATTGGCGCTAATGTTGTGAAACATTAAAATGAAGTTTTAGATAGGATTTATATATATATATGTTAAATATTATTTAATGTAGCCTACATTAAATAATGCTGAACATGTATTTGAAAATATTTTCATTATGTAGGCAGTTCTTTAGCCCTCTGTCTGGGCCCCCTAGTGGCATGTACCTAGAATGCCTGTGCCTGTTTACTATATTATCCACTGTACATGCACCTTACTGTACTGCATTTTACTGCTTCTTCAACTTCTGGTTAGATGCTAAACAGAATTTCGTTATCTCAGTATTTGCATGCCTACTCTGTGCAATGACAATTAAGTTTAATCTAAAATAGTAATACAAGACTATAGTATTACTATTTTATTAGATTAAACTTCATTGTCATCCTTCTAGTAACTAGAGGGAAGTACAAGTATCTCCAGATTGTAGATAAACATATGGATACCTTCCACACTGTGGGCTGTGATTAAACAAATCAAATTCCACATGCCTGTGCCTTTATGTGTCAGAGGAAACAGGACAGGACTTTGCTGAAGGCTGATTAACATGAGAGTCAGTAATCTGGATCATTTGCGACCCCTGCTGTCGAAGAGTGGTATCATTAATAGATGTCTATTTCAGATTGCTTTCCGCTGCTCAAATAAAATAAAGGCAATTTGTAGACTTGAAAACCCGTGTCAGCAAGAAGAGATGTTAAAAATAGTTTGTATGTCTTAAGGTTATAGTTAGTTATTTTTGTTGCATTTAACAGCCTGGCGAGTTGTCTATGTCGATTGATAAAATAATAATAATAATAATACAATAGGGCCTAATTTTGAAACACAGAAGCCTATAATATGAGAACAGCACGTAGAAGGAAAAACAAATATATCACGAGACTGACATTACTTCACGGTATAAATGTGAGAACAGGCCTATAAGCTGTTGGATAAAAACACTTCCTCTGGGTCTCTATAATAAACTGTACTGACCTATTTACCTCTGAGTGTGGCTGCTGTAATGGAGTTATTCTGTGCAATGAAAATCCACAGTAATCCTTTTGGAAATATAGTCTACATTTATCATTTCATTTAATGTTTATTTGATAGGGACAGATACAGTATACATATAGAGAATTATACAACAAATGTCCAATGCAATCACAGCATTTGTAGCTACTGCTAATTTCCAATGTCCGTCCCTAGACAGACTTTTATATACCATTGCATCACAAAGAAGTCTAGAAAACCGTATTTGAGCGGCTACAACAAGTCAACACACACACACACACACACACACACACACAGAGTCTGTGTCAGTCTCAGCAGCAGACAGCCCTCCTGCAGAGAGCACAAGTCTTGTGCAGATAAACAGGCTTATCTGACGATGGCCACCCACACCACACCGCATTTAGGATGCAGCTGCAACATTGTTACAGACCATAGACTGTCTATGTTACAGACCAACTGCAATAATGCAGCTGTAACTGTCCTATAGTCCATCACCGACAGCAATGCTGTGGAATAGCGTCCTAAGCTGTTTATTTGCTGCACCAGTCTTGCAAAGCTATAACAAAACCCCACTGAAAATAACAAGTGACATTTGCGGTCCGCCTCACGCGAGCTTTACAGATTTGACTCGGTGGCACGACAAATCCAGATTTGAAACGCTCCAAATCGCGTCGCTTTAAAAAAATAAAAATAAAATAAAATAAAAAGCCTGAAGAGTAATCTACTCCAATTGATCTGACGCCAGCGTGCAGTCACTTGATTAATCCACAAGTATTTTCATAACGATGTGAAACACATTTAAATCAACTTTGTGAAGTTCTGACAGATTTATTGGGGGAGAGCTCTTAAATCACCCCCACATACTCCTCTGAGGACCAAGCGGATTGGTGGAATAATACATGATGTGTGGGAGGCCAGTGCGCGTGCGCACAAGTTTGAGTCCCGCAAAGACTCATGGGAAAGCTGAGGGAAATCGAGGCGACTTCCATGGGACTATTTTTTTTTGTCGTTATTATTTTATTTTTCCTACCCCGGGAATTGCAATTTAAACTCACGTGGAAATTCCTCCTTGTACACTGGTCTATTTAAGGATATGCTGGGTGCAAAATCGACTGTTAATATATTTTTTTCTTAATATTATTTAGGCTATTTATTGAAATATTTATTATAACACTTTTGGAGGCAGAGCAGCACTTAGTTCCACTCTTCATGAAAAGTGTATGAGAAATATTAAATTTGAGCATGTATTATTATTCAATCTAAAGTGGACTTACTGTATCTATATGTTACATGTTAAATTAGATGATTAACTTAGCAAAGCAAAAGACAGTTCTAAATGTAGACCTATTTAATCACTTGATTTTCAAGACTGATATTACGTTTCTCATAATATTCTCTGATATGTATAATTATTGGTTGTAAAATTATATTTTTCTGATTAAAAAAGCAAATGGAATTGTTTTATGCCTTTTAAAAAATATTATGTGAGTATAAATCTATCCATCCACTTATGTGTCAATTGTTAAAATAAATGTAACAGTTTTAGGCCTAATTCATTTAAGAATATAATTTTCTTTTTCTTAATTAAGGTACAAAGCAAATACAACTTTTTTCAATAAACTTTTTTTTCCATGGACAATATTATAATTTCCTACCTCAATTATATATTATAACAATAATTGTTATTTTGATCAAAAATGTAAAATACTACATATATATTTGTGCCTAATTGTGTGGTCAATATTTTTTTAGGAATAGGAGCTATACATAATATTAACGATTTGCCATAATTGCCTTAAAGTGTATTTCATCTACAACTACATAAATGTACTAAAATGTGAAATATACAAATATTTTGATGTAATTATTTTAAGCCATCAAGTGTAAATGTATTTGGACAGTCTTGTGTAGTGTGTGTGATTTGCAGCTGTGTGAGTGTGTGTGTGAGTGTGTGTGTGTGTGTGTGTGTGACCGGACCAGCCAGCGGAGCTCTGTCCTCCAGAGAGCAAAACAACAGACTGGCTGCTCTCTGCCTCCAGACCCC
The DNA here is from genome assembly GCA_028570985.1 of Heterobranchus longifilis. Lineage (NCBI taxonomy): Eukaryota > Metazoa > Chordata > Actinopteri > Siluriformes > Clariidae > Heterobranchus > Heterobranchus longifilis. The sequence continues at coordinate 4,432 of JAOVVB010025896.1, read as the reverse complement.
GTCGCTGCTTGATTGACACCCGCGTTTAGCCAATCAAATTTACGAATCACAATCCGGACATCCTATTGGTTCACCGCTCCAGCGCACCGGCCAATCACAGAGCGCAAATCATCATAAAACATATGATAGCCGCTGTGGCAGACTCTGTGGCGCCCCACAGCGGAGGCATATGGAAGCAATTTTACACCGGGCTCCCTCTCTGCAAATTGAGTTGTAATAATGAAAAATGCATTGCTATTTTCAGGGCTTTATTTCTTTTCCTTTTCAATACAGGTTTTGTTTTAATGCTGATGGACTGTGCAGACCTCTTTTACATTATGTGTCCCACTGGTCTGCACTGCTTTGTGTTAGTTAGCAGTGCTTCTGCTTCATTCCAGCAGCAGTAATACATCTTCAATTGACAGTAATATAGGGCTGCTGTTTTTATTACCACACTCAGCCATGTAAGAGACAATAATTCACAACGTTTATTCCCATTTTCAGTCTAATATTTTTGCAAAGCAATCGTTCCCCCCTCCAAAAAAGTCCTAATGCAGCATTGGCCACAAGGGGGCGCTACCGTCCAAGTTTTGTGGCTCAGGAGGCCTGACCTGTAGTATTCACTCCTCACAACTGGACCTGTTCACTAATTGAAATGTTGCAGCTCGGCTCTTTGCTGTTGAAGTGAATAGAGACATCATTATAATCTATCAGTAACATCTCACTCAAAAATATGTAGCAAAACTGCTTTTAACCACACAGATTTTAAGAGCTCTTCCTCACTTTCTCTCACCATGTCACAAGAGTCCAGAGGCTGAGGGGCCAGCAGTTGGGGCGAGGCACTGACAGATTTTTTTCTTTCTTTTTTTTCAGCATGAGAAGCAGTCGTGGATTTGATGTCAGAGACTGAGATGGACGCCTTGATAAAGTCGGTCTGGCTCGCTGAGATTGGCAGCCTTCTCATTGGAAAAGAAAACAGAAAGTCCCTACATAAACAGAGGAAAATGGCCCTGGCCGAGCAGAAAAACAGATCCTGTATGATGTGAGACCCGGTAACGTTGGAACGATATCAGCTCAGTACGTGTATGGCGTGCACGCACACATGTACTGTATGCGCACGCCATCATATGCAATGCTAGAAAGATGTTAAAATTATCCTTATGTGTAACTTTGAGGAAGAAAGTGGAGGGACTAAATCTTTAAAGATCCCATATTGTAAAAAGTGAGATTTCTATTCCTTTTTTTAAAATTATAAAGCAGGTCTAGGTGCTGTATAAATACTGTGAAAGTATCAACACGCTCAATCCATGGATAAATGCACACAGCCTGTATCAGAAATGGTCGCTTTAAACGAGCCGTCAGGACATCCGTAAGGTTGTGATGTCACAACTATACTATGTATAGGGAGCCCCAGGGATGACGTCTTTTTGTAGGTCAACCAGGAAGTTAGCGTCGCCATGGGATTTTGGATCATTGCAGAAAATAAGCTTTGTGACGAACACAAGTTTATGACACACGTTTTGTCTAGCAAGATAATCTCTCCATATGAACACCACTTTTATGATTATAGGAGCGTAAATGCAATCTGCAGAAGTAAGGCTATAAAGGAACTACACCAACGGTTGAATGTCGCCCCTCCCTGTCACCATCACCACTACTAAACTGACGGTGACATTTAATGTCCTTGACAACCTCTGTAGTCTCATGTAGCCACTTGTTAGCAACCGTCTTTTTAAACACACTTTTGAAACTACAAACATAGGTCGTGCAGCTACAGTGCCGTTACAGTCATTCCTCGGTTGCAATGACGGTGCAGAGATGGCGAGACCGCAGATGCGGAAGACCCGGAAATGCTGACCAATCAGAGCAAACTGGGCTGTCAAACTGGGAGGGGGCTTAAAGAAACAGGTGCTAAAACATGTGAATATTCAGACTGTAAGTTTTTTTGAACATTAAAGCATGTTCTAGTAGAAACCCAAAATATGAAGTATGAACCTGAAAATGAGCAGAACATGTGGCCTTTAAATATTCATATATTTGTGTATATTATGCATCCTACATGTGTGTTTTCATGCCTCTCTGCCTTTTTCTGTGCTTGAAGGAAACCTCCCTGTGCCCGCTCTGTTCCTGCAGCTATTGTGTCTGCTCCACTAATGGACTCCTCTCACCCTGTCTCCTTTTACTCTCTCTTTCTTCCCCTCCTTTTTCTCCCATATCATATCCATGTATTCCCCCGGGGTCTGATTAAAAGGCTTTCTAGCTGGGGTGAGGGGAGAAGGGAGGAGAGAGAAGAGGAGAAGAGAGGGGGATGGCAGTGGAGAAGAGTGGTCCTTATTACCCCATATGTCTGGACAGGAGAGGGTGGAGTGGAGGTCCTCTTCCAGTTAATCAATAGAGATACCGTCCTGCTACGCTCTCCGTGTCTCTCTCCCTCTCTCTTTCCCTGTCTCCTCTTCCCTCCACCCTCAGACTCTCCCATTAGAGATAATGTGTCTGGTATTGACACTGCGAGGTCTGGGTACTGTGACAGAAATACAGTTCTGCTCTTTGAGGCCGAGTTCCACGTCAAAACTCTGTGGTCAACGCAACGACCTGAGTCATCGACTTGCTGTTTAACCGGGCTGATTGTGTGCAACATCCTCTCATTGTTGCCCATACACTGTGAGATTTACTCCAGAATCAGTGCAATGGATTTCAAAAGCAATTCTACTTCTTCTTCTTCAATATCTTTGGTAAAAATTAATGAAAAATGTAAAGAGATTTAAAGTGTTATAGAAATTCATACAACATGTATATATTTAGTATTGAGAATAACTCCCGTTCCTCTCACAAGAAAATGAATGTAAAGGCATTACAATTGATTATACTGGCACTTTTTCTCAGCACGATCTTCCAGGAAATTGATGTGTGTAAACCCTTTTATCCCATTAGCCATTGATTTTCATGGTCACAAGCTGACTTTTTCCATATTCATATCACCATTGTTTGGTTGAAACATTCCAGTTGCCTTCAGTTAGTTTAGATCCTTGTAAGAAGATAAAGCTGAAATATGTTTTTCTCTCAGTTTTGTGTTGTGTTTAATTTAGATTTGATTTATTTATGGAACGTACATTAAAGTAGAATCTTAAAAGAGACAAAATTATGTTGGTACAAACTAAACTAAATCATCAGTTTCGACCACTAATGGCATTTGCAACCCAATCAGCAGAATAAATGTTGGCACTGTACGTTTCTGCAAACCACAGATATGTTACATTTGTACGTTTCTTCAAACCAAGCATATGTAACATTTGTATGTTTTAACCACAGATATGTAACATTTCTATGTTTAAACCACAGATATGTTTCATTTGTAGGTTGTGGTTTGGGTGAAAATAAGGACGCTTGTTCCGAAAATTATGTAAATTATGTAATCAATGTAAATAACAAAAATCAATGGTTACTGTCCCAAACTTTTTGTTAAAAAACAATCACTGATCCCTCCACCACCTGATGAGAAACTCAGCTCATATACATGTGATCTGAACCACGCCACTTTAGAAACGTTGCTATGATACTTAAACATTTTATTCTGGCGACGGGGCTGGGCACTGCAGTAGGGATTTGCTCCAGGTAATAGAGGGAAAAGTATAAAGAGGCTATTAATGAACATGTAAAGTTGCAGTGTAACTTTAGAAAGCGATGACATTATGGAGCATGTTATAAGTGGTAGTGCCTGGATAAAGCCTTACTTTAGACAGGAAGTCAACAACATTGATTTGGATCATGTAATACAGCAGGCCTGCTCTGCTCTTTCAGTGAATGATTCTAAAGATAGTGAAAAAAAAGCTCCCTGGCCTGTATGTATTTCCTTAAACCAATCACAATCGTCCTGGGCGGCGCCATGCCGCGACGGAGCCTCTGCAAAATAGTGTCGGAAGGGAACCCGTTTCGGTGTAACACCTCCATGAAAATGTGAACATATTCTTTGTAGATCTTTACGATCATTGACTGAAAGAACAGAGCAGATCTGCCTTATTACACCATCCAAATCTTCAAAATTTGTCATTTTCAGCGTGTAGGTTGATAACTCGGAGGTTGTTGTTTGTTTCCCGTAGCGAAGAGACTTGGGGAAGACAGACACAGACTTCCTGTGCAGACAGGAAGTAAGGGTTTATCCTGGCACTGTTTGGTAAGCCCGCCAGACTAGGATGACTGTGATTGGTTTAAGAAAATACAAACAAGCCAGAGAGTTTTTTCCCTATCCAGTAGTGAAAGCACACTGGATCCAGACATCCTCCAGCACTGACACAGCGCTATGGAGTTAGGTTTACGCGAGACTATATGAGTGGTAACAGAATTACCAAATGCTAAATTGCATCGGCTATGAAAATGATATTTAGGGGAAACAATTAGCCTGCTAGAGGAGACCTACTGGAACAGACCATTGTTGACTAGAACGGGGGGGGGGGTC
>JAOVVB010025883.1:0-15856 GCA_028570985.1 Heterobranchus longifilis | reverse complement strand
TAATACTAATAATACTTTGCTGTACATATCTTCAGCAAAACAACCTATTGTTTAGGGCTGCTCGATTATGGCAAAAAAAATAATCACAACTATTTTGATTGATAGTGAAATCTGATTATTTAACACGATTACTCATTGGCTTTCAGAAAATCATGCATTTATTGAACATTAACGCTGGTGTTTCTTTTTAACATTGAATGTCTTTTAACTTTAAATACAACTGAAAAACAAAGACATAAATAAATAAAGGTGAAATAAATATTAAAACAATAATAAATAATATATAACAATAATAAATAAATATCACCACTGCCACAACCTACTGCAGACTAGGGCTGAACAATTAATCAATGGCCTACTGCAATTTTCAAATCGCAGGAGGTGCAATATTTGTTGAAGGCGAAATGTGTCAAAATACCATTTTAAATTAAATATTGTGGTGCTGCAGAGATGTCCCGGCCTACAAATCATTCGACAGATTTAAGAAAAAAATCTTTGTTTGGTACAGATCCTCGCAAAAATCACACTATGATCATTTTAATATATTTTTCAATAAAAATAGGAATAATTACGTAAAAATGATCATTCCCTCTAATATCGCATATCATATTGCAATTGCAATATCAGTCAAAATAATCGCAATTAGATATTTTTTCAAAATCGTTCATAGATCAGTTTACATCGAACAGTGGGCGTCACAGACAGGTAGTGAAGTTCAAATTGAGAGATGCTTTGAGCATTGCTGGCTCGAGTATTTTTAATGGGACTTGCTGACAATAAGAAACATAAAATAACAGCGGCCTTATTTTTTTAGTCTTAGTCTAATCTTAAATGTAAATTTGTAGCAGAGTAAGCAGGGAGTATTATGCTTCTGTGTGTATTTGTGTGCAGTTGTATGCAGATCATTTGTTGGCATTATTTCTCGGAACATGAGTAAATGCATGTGGTGTCTAAGTCACCACTCCACTGTGCCAACCAGGCCACATGTAGATGGAAGATCAAATAGCGGCTGATAGGAGGAGGAGAGAATAGAAGAGAGACAGACAGGAAGACCTAAAGCGGGCAGAGAGAAATAAAGACAGATGGAGGAGAGGGAGAACTGGCGTGAGTCCCAACCTGCATGCTCAGTTTGACCTACTTTACTTTCCTCTCTCTTTCTTTTTTTTTCTCTTTCTTTCTGCGTCTCCTACTCTTTGCCCCCATTTTCTGTGATCCCCTTTCATGTAGCACAAGGAACCAATAAGTCTGAAGAAGGACTCCCACCAGACACCACCACTGATTTCTATCTTTCCATGCCGTTCTGTCCGTCAGAGCTGAGCAGGCCGCTCTCTCTTTCTCCACATCTCACTGTCACAGCCTTGGCTAGCCAACCGTGCAGTTCGTCTTTCATCCCCCCTGCGACAATCTAACAATCTACTTTTTTCAATGAAGGCTATATTAAGTTTGGCGCCACTGCAGAGAACTTAATAAGGGTTTTTTTCCCCCACAAAGGAAGCCATCATTAGGCTGTATGTGATTGAAAAGACGAACATGGTATTGCTGAAATGGTTTCAGCATGAGGTCATTGTGCCTGATTTGTGAAGTGCATTTAACGAGATTATGCCACAGTTTCACTGGCAAACAGCAGTGCAGCCAGGAGGCAAGGTGAAGACATTTTGTTCTCATAATGTGTTTACTTGCAACATCTGAATGACTGTGTGTATTTACTTATCGTCACTGTTGTTACCATCCTTTCCCAAAAGATAGGCTCTGCAATTTCAATCTGTTTGACTTCCCATTGTGTTGGAGGTGTGAATCTTTCAGTATCTCATGATTCGATTTCGATTTTGAGGAATGCTAATTTCAGGATCTACTCCAGTACGCTGTGCACTAATAAAGACAGTGTGGCAAATGATGGCATGAAAGCAGTAGGGCTGTCCTCGTCTAAAGACATTCTTAGTCGACGAACACTCATAGGACTTTGTCGACTAATTGATTAGTTGATTTAATCGACAGATCTGTAAAACTGAGTTTCAAATAATCATGCAAAAGCACCACTTTAAATCTTGTGTTTACCAGAGTTTACCTCGTAAGTTTCTCGGAAATAAGTCATTCAGCATGAAAAAAGCATAAAAAACGACTAAAGAAATTTTAGTTGACTAAGATCAGAACGATCAATTAGTCGATTAATCGACTAAGAGGGGGCAGCCCTGGAAAGCAGAGTAAAGTGTAAGAATATGGAGTTTTTAGTTATTTAGAAGTTACACAAAAATTATAAAGGCTGCCTGTTACATGAATACAATTAGCAAGCTTAGGCTAGCTGCCAAAATAACAGTGTAAAACTGGTATTTTGTGTCATTTTCAACAAATCACACAATAATGCTTGACACAACTTTGACCTGTAATACTGCCCATCAGCAGCAATGCCTGCAAAAGGTTCTTTTGTAGAAAAAAAAATAAAACAATTTTCAGAAGTTGTGATTGTGAATTGATTCAAAATCTTAGAAGATAAGAATCTTTATTATTACATGAATCGACCCCCCACATCCCTAATTTGTGTTATTGGCAACATGTTGTGTGACGTCTTGTATGTTTTTGGACACACAAAAGTGCTTTGTCCTGAAGATAGCATACAGATAAGTGAAAATGTGTTAAAATGTTCATTTTTAGAGTGAGTGATTATCACGGGGTGATTGTTACTGACAACCACAGTGCCACATCGATGGAAACAGAAACCACCACTGTTCAGTGCACCACCAACTCCTAGTTAAAGTACTGGAATGTGCTTCAGTACGTCAATCCAGTGCGTTAACTTATTATCACAGAGTCTAAATACATAGAGGTCATTCAAATCCTATTGCTAAATTCCTGTGGAAAGAAACAATCTGGATGTGTTTTGCAGTTTAATCTGAGCAGCAGGTTTAATAAGAAAATGCCTGAAATCACGTGCTCTGCTGTGAGCCGTTATGCTGCTACCAGCTCTCATATTGTTCTTCTTAAGTCCCTGCTACTTGTAAATGCTCCACTTTGTGAGCCGATTGTTGATTCAAAGACTAAACAATTAAACTGTGAGGACGTGTTTAAAGGTCCAGTGAGTCATCCCTCTAAAATCATCCTCTCATGCTGTGCCAGTTTTTTTCCACATCCATTCTTCCATTTGTTGCTTGAGTGAAATTAAGAAAGAAAGAAAGAAAAGATCACTGACTCAGTTAGTTAGATATTACAGGAAATGTGCCTTCCCCTTAAAGAAGAAAATCCTCAACTATGCACTTAATCTGGTTTCATTTAATGGAGCGCCAGATGTGTTTGAGGAAATGAATCACCGTTTTGTCATTTAATCAATCAAATGTCAAATCAGTCACTACCTAACAAAAGATTCTTGCCTCTTTCTCTCCACAGACTACAGGACCGGGCCATGTTTCACGCAGGTGAACAACCAGATGTGCCAGGGCCAGCTCAGTGGAATCGTCTGCACAAAAACCCTCTGCTGTGCTACCATTGGTCGAGCGTGGGGCCACCCCTGCGAGCAGTGCACCGCCCAGCCGCACCCCTGCAGGCGCGGCTTCATCCCCAACATCCGCACCGGAGCTTGCCAAGGTCAGATTGAAGCACATGAGTCTTTCTCTCTTTCTTGTACACACACCTGGCATTTCTTCTTTTCCACAGTGATGAAGGAGCACACGCATAACACAGCCACACACGATCACAACAATAAACAGTGCAACCATTACTTTTTCCATCATCACCTCAGCTGTAATTCCTGCCCACAGAATCCTTGAGGTCGTGTTAGCAACACCGAGGGTGTTTACATGTACACAGTAGGTTGGATACTAGCTTGTATTTTCATGTTAAGGTCTTATTCATGAGAATCTGTGTACATGCATCTCCATATCCCTGTAAACAGTGAACGGCTTTCGGTTTTATTTATTTATGTGGCTCAGTGATTATGAGCCGGTCCCAGCTGACACATCAGTCTTTCTTTAAATCAAAATGTGAACTTGTCCTCACCTTGCCTAAACTGGTGCAGTGCAGTACAACCTCATCATAACATGCATGTATTAGGCAAAGCAAAGATACTTCACCTCTTCCCCTCCCCCCTACCATAGACCCATTTTTGTCTTTTTTAGGGCAGGGTATAAACATTGTGTTTTGATTAGGCGCCTATTACATTTTGAAGGTCTAGAGTGTTTAAGGGCTTAGAACATTATGACTGAACTATATGATGACCATGACCATATTCTATTCTGCTATCAACCTGTTTTAGGCCAGGTGCCAGATAACAGTATACTGTGAAAAATAAAAAATAGATACCTGCACACTGGAGTAAAGCTCCCAATATTTATTTTTGCTACATTTGGCTACATGCAACATTTCGTGACAAACGTTGAATGTAGCCAAATAAATATTGGGAGCTTTACTCCAGTGTACGAGTATCTATTTTTATTTATGCCCCATAAGTTGTTAAATCCATTTTGGGGTTGATACCATTTGTTACACAGATTTGGTGCCAAATGTAACCATTTTTTGGCCACTTGAGAACTGACAAAAAAATACCACATTAAGACACCAGACCTGGAAGATCACAGAAAAATCCATGCTTTAATGAGTATCAAAAACTGAGATTTCTGCAAGAATTGCATTTTTTTCAGCGATTGGATGGCGAGCACTTCTGTTCTGAAAATTGCTCAGACACCCTATTGTTGTAATAATAATAAACCTCAGACAGCCATATATCTTCTGAATACCCTTGGTCTCTAGTTTGTGGTCGTAAAGTTTCATGAGCCTGTGATTATCCTAGAGGTCACAACAGGTCATTTTATACAATGAGGTTAAGTTTCAAAAAATGGCCTCACTACAATGAAATAGCTACTATGGGGACTAACATCAGCACACATGAATATCCTGCTACATGTGTCTGCTACAGCCTCTGAAAAAAGCATGTTGGCCGACGACGCCGGTGTCCTAGGGGAGTGTAAGAGGTTAAAGTGTTCATTTTATGAACTTTTTCTCTCAAAAAATAACACTTATCATAACAGATATAGTACAGACATAACATAATCAAGCAGCTCTCGCTAAATGAGTCCAAAAAAGTGAGATATGGAGATTGTAAGAGAGAAACTGAGGTAAACATGAACTGAGATTCACCTTGTTTCAACAACATTCCTGCCACTGGTGTCCCAGAACCCCCTCAGACCAGACTCTCTCTGCATGCCTCTCTAATAACCTATGGCCCTGACCAGCAATAAGACTGCATCAATATATGACACATGTGGAGGTCGTGTCCCCTGTTAAATGAGCCCAGCCAGCCTCTTTGTTGCCTCATTCCTCTCACACAGACACACCCAACACCACCCTGGGCAGATTGTGATGGTTGACGTCTAGCTGGAGCCATCCACAGAGGGAGACTGTTTTTGTACTGATGCTCATAGCACTTGGCCACTCTTCAACAGTATCAGAGCGAAGGACATTAAGTTGATGTATTTATGATGAGAAGACGGGGATTATAGAAACTCAAGTGGTGTTTACATTTACAATAGAAAGTTACACATGGTGGGCTTATACGCAGACTTCTTTGGCAGATTGACAGATGTGGCCTTGAACAATATAACTTGTGTGCGCGCACGCACGCGTGTGTGTAAAAAGCCAGGCATCTGAATCTCGGCCCACATCTCTCATTCATCCAGCGATTAAAATAATGAATGCATGAAGTGAAACAAAAAGGCCATTCAGTCTTGTTTTTCAGGGTCAGTATGTCGAGGTATCTGGCTCCGTTTTTACGCAGACACAAAGCTAGCAGTCACATTGCTATTTATTTTTGTCAGGAGCAAGTCCATCATCATGTGCATCCTGTTTGGTAGTTTCATTGCACCAAACCAGCTTGTGCAGAACTGGAGAGTCCCAGTTGTGTTTATGCAGATCAAGTGGCACAATCCAATGCTGGTCCTTATTTTGGCATGCCAGTCATTTTCATGGCTCAGGTTATATCGAGGGCGAAAGACACAGACCTGTCCAAAACCTTTTCATCAACTGCTCCTGGATGCTTATTTTGGGTCTTATATATATATATATATATATATATATATATCTGTGTGGACAAAATATCAGAAAGATTTCAGTGTAATGCATATGATCTTTTCTAGGGCTGCCCCCTTTTAGTCGATTACTCCACTAATTGGTCGTTGTTGTCTTAGTTGACTAAGACTTCTCTATTCGATTAGTCATTTTTTATGCTTTTTTTATGCTGAATGACTTATTTCCCAGAAACTTATGAGCACATCTCTGGTAAACATACGATTTAAAGTGGTTGCTTTTGCACGATTCTTTGTGGAGAAACTCGGTTTTACAGATCTGTCGATTAAATCAACTAATTAGTCGACAAAATCATGAGTGTTAGTTGACTCAGAATTTCTTTAATTGAGGACAGCCCTATCTTTTTCTAATAAGGGTAATGTGTAATGTGTTTTTTCTGTCTTTGTGTGTCTGTTCCTGCATGTGTGTTTGGTTTGTTTTTTTTTCTGTCTGTGTCCATGTGAGCCCAGCTGCTCTGACATAATTTTGATTAAGATAAAACATTGTTCTCTGTGTGTGGACGTTGAGCGGGATCAGCCTTGCCTTTCAGTGGCCTTCCCCAGTGATTCTCCTCGTTGTCTCACTTCATTCCCTCTCTTATTGTATCTGATAAGAGCACCCGTGTTGCACTGTGGTAATGAAGCCTGTGTTAGAAGAGCAGCACCGTCGGGCATTCAGGCCCAGCACACCTCGGAGAAGCAGAGAGGCGCGTGCATATCGATCTTATATTGTTTCCTTGAACCCAACTGCCTCAGCCTACTTTGTGCTCCCGCTGCACTGTATCTCAGTGCACTGTAGTCTAATGTGCTGTCATGAAAAGCTGCAAGTGAGGTGTTGCTGTGTGCGTTTGTGTGCGCATGTGTGTGTGTGTGTGTGTGTGTGTGTTCTCATATATACTTACAGCTTGTTTTTCAATTTGTCTGTTCACTCCAACGCAAAAAGAAATCCTCAAATTAAAATTTTAACCATTTATTAATTACATCTGTACCAAATATTCAAAATAATGTTACATTATAATATTTATGAACAAAAATATGTTTACATTTTGATTTCAACTAAGAATAGAATGTGTTAATGTTTCTGCACAGACAGCATTAAAACAGAAGTATACATAATTTTATACCAAACATATCTATGCAGGGAAGTCTACACCAAACCCAATAAATAAACTACAATGCTAAATATTTGACAGAATTCTAATAATTGTAATATGCATTCATTAGCAACTACAGGCATCCTTATAAATAAATGAATGGGAGGTCCAGTAACATCATGCCAGAGCTGCTCATATAAATCTAATGTTATTCTGGATGCAGCCTGTTTACATGGGGCCTAATCTATTCATTCATACAGGCTGTGTGTGTGTGTGTGTGTGTGTGTGTGTGTGTGTGTGCGTGCGTGCGTGTGTGTGTGCGAGTGTGCGTGTGCGTGTGTGTGTGTGTGAGAGAGTGTGTGAGTGTGTGAGTGAGAGAGATCTAAAGGGCTAAAGCGCCATCTGGTGGTGATGTAACATTGTACTTGCTAAAATGAGCATCCATATGACGATCCTTCATCACCAAATTCAGATATAACTGCAGAGAGCTGGTATAAAACTTTTGGGTTTTACACTTACTGTACATACAGCAGGTTTTTTTTCCCAAACACTTCTTGGTGCTTGATGAGTGAAAGCTGTAGTCACATTTTTCCCTGAGAAAACTCGCTTTAAGGGTAACTTTAGGTCAGGCAAGACAAAAATATATTGTTTTATTGTTTGACATATTGCAAAAAAAAAATCAAAATTATTTTCCGTTCATTTTAGTGCAGTGACTCTTGAACAGTAATTTAGATCAAGTAAGAAAATTTGGAAATACTGAGAAATATAACGGAAGTTTGGCTGCATGATACAAAGAAGTCCACAATTCTGCACGTTTATTTTTTATACCCCCATAACACTGTGTGTACCTACACTGTACCGTACACTTACTTCACATACTTCTATTTAAATTTGAATTATCTTCAGAATAAATTCCTCATGCAAAGTGCAAAGCAGATCTGTCATGTTTTGGCATCATAACAAGCGCTGAAGCTCATTTGTTTGCAAAATAGCCAGTGAAGCTTGTCCACGCTTTTTTAGTTTTTTTACTGCAATCCTTTGTACACAAAATACTTAGTTGGAGTAATGCATGTAGAAAGGGCTCGCTGTTCTGTCCTCTCTAATTGGCGCTGTCAGGCGTCCCTTCGCTGGCTTGTTTCACAGTCTGATCGGATAACCCAGTCCACATGAAGAGAGGAGTGAAAGACAGCCTGAGCAAAGTGGGAAAAAAAGAAGGCAGAATGAAAAGAGATGCAGGTGGTTAGGAGGTGGTGAGCTGCTTAAGAATGATCAACTGCCAAATAGACGACAGGCTGCGGCGCTCTCTTTTATACATAAATAGTTGTCTTTCACTCGGTATCTCTGCAAACAATCGCTGATCAGAGGTGTGTAAGCAGGTAGAGGGGGAGGGACTCTAATGCAACATGACAAAAGTGCTACTTTGATATTGCTGATATCATTACCCTCGTTAGGAGGTAAATGCCACTGATAAAATAGAATAAGAAAATAGACACGGAAGGCCTTTTAAGTGCAGGGAGGAGCGTGATGTTTAAGTGAAGAGAAGAATGCAAAAAAAAAAAAGCCAGCTGATCTCATTCTCTTTTATTGTGTCTGTCTCACTTACGCGTCAGTCTCTCTCAGTCCAATTTACTCCTTTAATATGTCCTGTTTTCAACCATTTTTCATATATCTTTCACTTAATTGTGGGTGTATTTGTGCATGTGAGTTCTGCTCTTTATCTGTATGTGTGTGTGCAAGAAAGTGTGTGCATGTACACTTTGTGTACCTGTGTGCATGTGCGTGTGCGTGCGTGTGTGCGTGCGTGCATGTGACAGTAATACCTGTGTTACAGTCAAAAGTAAGTAACTTCAGAAGTCAAGTGTATCATGTTGCCAGGATCTTCTTTGTGGTGACAACAGTGATTAATAATGGAAAGCAGATGTTGGCATCTTGAGCTGAAATTTTCATGAAACTTCGCTAACGTGATTAAAGTGTATGTCTTCCTCAAGTCACTCCGAGTCTTTTAACTCCGCTCTCTGGGGAGTGGCAACAAATCATGGTTGAGACAACATGTCAAATCACAGAGAATCTTATGCATGTCAGGAACAAACTCTTCCCCCCCCCCCTTTCTAAAATTTTTAGCTCCTTCTCTGTTCATTGAAGCCGACAAACGTGGACAAAGTTTGATTATTTTACAGCATTTTACACTTCTTATAATTTCTCTTTCATAGTTTTTTCATTTCTGGTTGATTTTAGCGATTCGCAGCATTTCAGAAAGCATGTGGCTATAAAAACAGACCTTGTAAATATGATTTCTTTTACTTTTTTTAGAAAAAATAGAGACATGCATAACATGTAAATAAAATGTAAATAATTACTAATATTTGAATAAGTGATTATTAATGTTTCATTTTAATTGTGTTGTATTGGGAATGAGTCCAAATCGCAAGCTTTTCTGTTTAATTCTTACATTTACTGAAATCTCAGTAGTAATAAGTTCAACATCCAAATCTAAAATCATACAGAACTTTATCAAATTATTTCACTTCCAAGTTGAGATGAATAAACTTGACTTCCAGCGTGCCAAGTGTCTCTTCCTGTGAAAAGTGATCTATATTTCAGAGGAATTTAATGACATTTCTATTTTCTCCTCTCAGAAAGACTTCAGGATTCATCTTTATATTTTTTGTAGGGATGGATAAATGCATTTGCAGCTTCCGCTCAGCAAAGTTTATTTATATCTTAGGATGCATTTAAAAGCCCGGGCTGCTGTCACAAGGAGATGGCTTTGCTCACTTTGGATTGCGAGGTGCAAATGTATGAAAAAAGGCTAGAGTTGGAGATTCAGCGCAAAGTAGCCGGGAGTGTTGTGGCAGCAGAAATATCAGATCACTTAAATGCTTTCTCAAACATTTCTTGAAGAGGCAGATCATCTTTTATCTCGCTATTTTTCTCTCCATCTTTTCCTTCTTCTTTTGTCCCTGTGTCTCAATTTTATTTCTCTCTCTCCTCCATCCCTAAAATACACCTCATCTGCACAGATTTCCCCCCTGCACACTCCTGAGAGACCAATAGATAAATAATACCAGTGATGAGATGAATAATTTTAGTAGTTTTTCTGTCTTCAGCATTTGTTTCTCTTATTTCTGCTCTTATGCTCAGTCACAGGTGATACTTATTAGTACAGTGTAATTTTGACCATTATATATTTGTTTTTGGTGGATTGATTTAGATTGTTTTTATTTGAAAAAGAAAAAGACATTTTAAAATAGTTTCTTATTTTTTATTTAACCTTTATTTATACAGGTAATGTAACTGAGACATATGGTCTCATTGTCAACAGCAACACAAAGTTACAGCCAGGACATTCATACAAAGACAAAGATAAAAGTGATAAATAAAAAGAGAAATAATAAAATAAAAGTAGAAGAGTAGGCAAATCCTCAAGTTAAAGGATAATTCAGTTGGTATTCTTCATTTTTCTTATTGACACCAACAATTAATTGATCCATATTAATTAGTATTGTCTGTGTATCCAAAGTCTTATATATCTTTTTCCTCTGTGCCATTGACCTCCATTGTTGAGTACTGTATCTTATTTTGACTCAATCCCACATACACCACCCTGCTGCTGTAAATACTCACTCGCACACAAAATGTGTATTAATCCACCGCTGAAACTAGTCCCCAGCAAATGCGTAATTTATTCTTGTTTGAGTATAATGTTTGCTGAAAACTAGTGTCCAGCTGTTTTAGGGACTGACTTTCTTTTTTTTCTTTTTTTTAATTAAACTGTATATTTATTTTCTACTAATTTTTAAAGAGTCCCTCCAGTGAAAATCAAGTTTTAATTATATTAACATGTCTATAGGAGTTTTTTTTATCTGCCATAAAACATGTCATGAGCGAAATGAGAATTTCTGCCTTGAAACTGCAGTGTGCCAACAACAGTCTCAAACATCCAGATTCAGACAGCCAGGTTTTATGACATCATATGTCTAAGGAACCAATCAAGTCACTTGTGACTGGGACTTTCTATGGAATGCTCCAGCCACAAGTGATTGGTGTAACTATGGCAGCGGTGTTGGGCGGGGCTTAAGGCCAGATCCAGAATTTCTTAATGAGGGAGAAGAGTAGATGTGCTTCAAGCCCCTTTTCAGTTTTTTTTTTTATTTTAATTTTTTTACTTTTTTGTGGCAAAACCATGTTAAACAAAATCTTAATCATAGCAGAGTATTTTTACATACTACATAAAATGTGTCTGCAGGAGGTCTTTAAAGATTTACATCTTCAGTAGAAACCAATGGCCGTGGGTTTGAGTGCCACAGATAATACAGGGAGAAAGTTCTGAGAGACAAACGTACAGACACCTGACACACAGTAAGTGAGATAAAAAATGTAAAAAAAAAAAAGGTTTTCAGATTGAAACCTTAGTATTCCTTGTCCCTCTTTGCAGCACTAAAATATTGCTTATGTTAATCAATCAACAATTTAACACTCTGGGTTATAGTTGAATACATTTCATTGGTAATGCTTATGTACTTGAATAGAAGACTTAATGGAATATTTTACTGTGTGAATGTAAAGGAGTTGAATTATTGTTTCTTAATTATGCGTAGTCCAGAACAGCTTCTCTAAAACAAATGTGCACACTGACATCTGAAATTTACAGTAAAAAAATAATGGGCTTTGTTGACAATAAGAAAAATATAGATTAGCAACAGCATTATATTGTAAGGCATACAGCTGGGCCTGACATAAGTGAGATTAATAACTGGTTTCAGATTGAAACTTTGAGCGCAGTATCCCTGTGTGTGACTGTTTAAGTAACAGTTTAATATAAAACATGTCGATCAGTGTTTCCCAAAGCCCAAGATGACCTCAAATGTCCTGTTTTGTCCACAACTCAAAGATATTCAGTTTACTGACAAGGAAACCAGAAAATGTTCACATTTAAGAATCTGGAATCTGAGAATTTGTTGACAATTAATGTAATAGTTGACAACTTTGCAGCTCTACAGCTGAGCCTGACGTAAGTGAGATTAGAAGGGTTTCAGATTGACACTTTGACATCAGTATCCCTCTTTGTGGCTGTTTGAGTATAGTGAACAGTTTAATATAAAGTGGATAATATGATCAGGTCCTCACCGTTGTTTATGTTTTTCTTGACACAAGCTGACAGCTGATTATCTTCCAGTTCTGTCAAAATCTCTTTGCCTTTCCTCTGACACTTTGCAGACTTCTAAACAGGCAGTGACACAGATGAATGATAACTGTGCTGCCTGAATTATAATGTAATACAACAATTGGTGCTATACAGTCATTTGAATATGGAGAAGGTCTTGTGCTGACTCAAATTTCCCTTCTTATTTGACTCTCCCTACTTCCAATCCTCTGTATTTGGGATCCAAAGAGCAAGCACCATAAATTGCATAAAAGGATGTGTGTAAATGAATATGAAAAGCAATGCAAGGCAATGATAGCTGTTTTCACATTCCATCTCATTTTTGTGTTTTCTCTCCTACCTTTCCACGCTCTTCCCTACAGCCATAAAACAGTACTTTTACATATATTACCTTTTGATTAATGGAGCTGTATTCATTATTCTGCCCTATTGCTAATTAGAAAACGCACCCTGCTAATGATATACAGTTGGAATAATACTTGCCCACGAGGCACGCTATCACATCAGGTTTCATGCTCGTGCACTCCCGGTACGAGCCTTTTACCCATAGATCCAGATCTGCCTCCTTCTTCCCCGCTCGGCTCGTCCATTAGCAAAAGAGTCACGGCTACCACCGAGTGTCATTGTTTTTTTTCTGGCATAATGAGGCCTGTTTTCTCCAGGGAGTTGTCGCTGAGGGTTGATGAGGTGTGCAAGCACTGAGTCAGTCTTAATCAGGAGATCTGTGAGAATGTGTGTGTGTGTGTGCATGCGTGTGCGTGTGCCTGTGCGTGTGTGTGTGTGGTCCTGATTTGTTTTATACTGTGCATGTGGATATCTTGATTTTGTCTCTGCTTTACTGCTGTTAAAGAACAGATGGTATTTAACGGTAACATCGATCAGATATGCAAAGGGTTAATATAGTATAGTAGTAGTAGAGTATCATGTGATACCACCACTCTGAAAATGTTCCCGTGTGACTTGAACGTCCTGTCATGGTCCAAACAACCGATGGCAGTGGCAACCATCAATATCACACCAGCAGACTTGTCTGTACTAATGCAGGCGTATTCCCCTGGCCGGGCCCTAACTGCGTTAATGGCTGCAGGGGTGTGATGGAGGTGTAGCAGGGAGGGAGTGGGTCACGACATATTGGTGACAAGGTAACACCAACTTTAGAGCTGACATCTGTCATTTGTCCTCTTCAGCCGACCAGCCTGATGAAAAGGCTTTTATATACATTATACAAATGCTTTTTAACCCTTTTTTTTCTTGGTAGCATTTTTTTAGTCAACCTTTATTTTACCTATACTTTTTTTTTTTTTTACTATCCACATCTACATTTACTTCAACAAATTGACTGTATTGTAATTTCTAGACCACAAAATAAAAAGGTATATTTAGTGAAGGGTAATTTTTAATTTGTGGCATTTTTACTCAAGTATTTCTCTTTTGTGACACTTTATACTTTGCTACATTTCAAAAGTAAAGTTTTTTTTAAATGTTTTGTTATTACATTACATTTGACAGCTGTAGCTCATGGACAGATTACGAGACAATGGGCCCCTGCCTTCAGACATGTAAGAGGCCCCCCACCCTGTCTACAGTTCATAACAGGATTCCCAAACTCAAAGAGTCCACTTTTAGTCATTTTGTGTCCCTTTGTGGTCAATTTGTGGTTGTTTTGCATCTCTAATTGTTTTGATTCTTTTTTTAGTCATTTTGCATCTTCTTGTCGTGGTTTAGCGTCTATTTTTAGTAGTTTTGCATGTCTTTGTGATTGTTTGATTCCGTAATTAGTCATTTTGGGTCTTTCTGTGGTCAATTAGCATCTTTTTGTGGTGGTTTTGAGTCATTTTGAGTGGTTTATAGTCAGTGTGTGCACGTTTTCAGTCATTGTGTGTCTCTTTGTAGTCATTTGTAGTTGTTTAGTGTGCGTTTATGGTCATTTAGTGTATCTTTGTAATAGTTTTGTGTTTTTTTCAGCAACATTTTGTGAATCAGGACTTGTGGCCCCTTGGGTCCCTGGGGGGCCTGTGCCCGTTCAGTAATCCATCCATATAGGCTTTTACAGAAAAAAAGTTTATGAAATCTAATGCATTTCTATTAATTCATTTACCTAAGGGGAATATTTTACTGTGTCTAAAACTGTTTTACTAGATTCAAACTTGCATCTGAAATTTGCAGTTAACAAAAACAAATCACAGATCATTTGGGCCAGAATATAAATCTCCAGATGAATTGATAAACAAAATATCCAATGTATGGGGTGTTGGGGGAAGGAGACAAAGCAAGAATGGAAACGGAAATGATTTAAGAGGCGCTGTATTATTTACACCATATTATCATATGTGTATTATTAAAATTATATCAATATTATTATTTGTTTTAAATATAACAATAACACCCCTACTCCAGATATCAGAAAAATGTAATTAAACTAATCTTTCTACTCAAATTTCAATACTTTCTCTGTGTGTCACACAGAGACACGTGCACCTGCACACAAACAAAATTACCGCACCGAAAATTAAGCCTCTGGTCAGAGGAAAACAGAGAGCGTGTCTGAAAACGATTTATCTTTTGTTTCATTTGACCCTGAAATAAGGGCAGTGAAAAGGCCGTAGTAACTACAGGAGGTGGATAAGAGGAGGTCTGCTCTCTCGAGTCTACAGAGAGAAAAGGCCAAAGGTTATAAAGAAAACCTTGGAGTAGTGCCAAGGAGCCGTTAACACTTCCCACCTACTTTTTGTGGCTCAGAGGTCAGCATTTTCTGAGATTACCTCTTCTTATTTTCTCCTTTCCACTCTCTCCAAGCACCATTACAGCCCAGCACACAGCCATTAGAGATCAACAGCCCATACCGTTGTAATAGCACCCTCACATAGCTCTAGGGTCTACTAACCTACAGCCTCTCTGTTGTATGATCCTGCTGCTGAAGTTCTCGCTGAGGTTAAGTAGGTTAGTACTGAGGTTGGACTACAAGAGTACAGTCTGTGTTACAGCCATGTTCACAATCTGTCCAAGCTCTATAAATAATAATACTGATGCTTTATTTATCCCCGTGGGGAAATCGTTTAGTCTTCCAAAGGGAGTACAAAGTGTGCAGTCAGCACAGCAGTGTTGCACTTATTCCATTGTCTTGCTCAAGGGCCCTTCAGCAGGGTGGATGATTGTTGAGGCTTGACTCCATGTATTTTAGTTTCACTGCTGGATTAAAAAAACATCTGTCCTTAGCTGAAGAAATGGCAGTTCAGGATTACTTTTCCCCCTTGATTACATTGTATCAGGACTGATACAGAATGAAAAAAACAAGGCCCGAAATTGTATAGGAGTTGTGAGGAATTTATGGCGTTGTTAAGCAATATGTCATTATTAGCTATACAGCTGCCCGCTCTTAGTCAATTAGTCGACTAATCGGTCGCTTTGGTCTTAGTCGACTAAGATTTCTTTAGTCGATTAGTCGGTTTTTTTAATGCTTTTTTATGCTGACACTTGTGAGCACATCTCTGGTAAACACAAGATTTAAAGTGGTGCTTTTGCATGATTCTTTGTGGAGAAACTCAGTTTTA
>JAOVVB010025866.1:0-15858 GCA_028570985.1 Heterobranchus longifilis | reverse complement strand
GAAAAGAAAAGAAAATCAGGCAAATACCTTTTCAATGTAAGGACTGGTTGTGACTGGGATCCAGTAACGTTACACTGTAACACCAGCAGCCGTGTTGGAAAGCTGCACTCACACGCCGACAAATATTGCAGCAAATTCCATTATCGCGGATTTTAGGACTTTTTTCCCGCAGAATCCTGGGGGGACTAACTAAAGATTTGTAGCTCTACCTCAAAAACAAACCAAAACCTCTAATGCATTCAGTATTCAAGTTTGTCAAGTTACCTTGCCACATTTTCCTTTTCCCTCCCATTCTGTTAATATTGTGTTAATAGTTTAAAGTGCAGCAGGCGGTCGTCGTGTGTAGAAATGAAGCACGCTGTGTCTGAACTAACGTTGTTTCTGTCCGTGTCGGCAGGTTCTGCCATCACAGGCCCAGTGGCCAAAGAGTGCGCTGACCTTTGGCCCAGGATCGCCTCCAACGCTGGCAGCATAGCCTGAGCGGGACCCTGCACTCTGTTCGTTTTCAATAAAAAACTGTTGGTAATCCAGACTCGTGTCTCGGCTGTTTTCAATGACCCTTTGTGTTGAGGAAACCAGAGTCTGAATGTAGTTAAAATGTTGAAATATGAGCTGCTGTTGAAATGTTCTGTGTGGATGTGGGAGCTTAATTCTAGTCATGAACATTTGGACAAATTGCAGGCAGATCATAGTGTTGTTTGTATGTTTAGAAATGTTAAAGTGCATCAGTTGCATCTAATCCAGGTTTTGTTGCAGTATTCATAAAGACTGATTTATTTTACACACAACTCAGCAGCTGTGGACTGGAGGTTAGGTGGAAATAAATCTGATAGATTCAGCACAGGAACCTTGTTATATTTATGTGCTGTGATTCTTGTCTGGTGTTCTATATGTCCACACGATTGTTGCAGTTAAAGTGCAAATTGTACACAATCACTTTCAATTAGGGATTGTACTTGAGCTATAAAATCACTTTCTCTACACAGTGTTTGTAGTTATGTTATTTGAATATAGTCCTTGAAAAATGCTCGACTTTCAACATAATCTGACGTTTCATCGACAGCAAAAATCTTTAATATTTGAAATGAAAAGATCCAGTCGTCGTATTGTTTTTATGGTCTCACAGCAGATAAAACATACAAAGTTCGTATCAAGTGGTGAAAAAACAACCAGGATATGTTTGTTTTTTCTGTACAATCATCACAGGCAGAAACCAAAAAACAGGTCTTTTTTTTAAAACAAAAATGTATTTTCTGTTCTGACAAAACCAATTTACCTCAATGTTTTCTTTTTATTGGTTTTTGTCCAGAAAACAAGAAACTGAGCTGAATTCATGTTTTGTTTTTGCCCAAAGTGTAAAAAATTACCAGTTTTTTGGTTTCTGCCTGTGACGATTGTACCGGAAAAAAAACAAACATTGTTCGTTTGTTTTCTGGTGATTTTATTTTTTCTTGTACGAAATAGAAAATGAAAATCAAACCATTTTTTAAAATTTCGCTCATCCCTTTTTGACCATGAAAAAGAAAAACGCCTTTTATGTTTAATTTGATTTTTTGTATTTTAAAATGAAAATCAAATAACCACTCTTGTTTTTTAATAGCCATTTCTGAACAGAAAATCAAATGACCAAAAGATAACACTGACCTTGAAAGTGCTTAATTTTTTAACTAAAAATCTGTATGAACCCTGTCTGCAGTTGGTCTAATGACCACAGCTGTGAACAGTTTTCTGCAGGGCTTTGTCACGTGTTAACGCAGTTCTTCAGACGACCACTAGATGGAGGATTGAAACCATAGACTGACGGGAGAAGATATGATCGCCTGTAGGCTTTATTTTACAACGTTCAGTGTACAGATCATTAACTTACACTTATCACACAGTAACAGGATACTCACACGAGATACATGACAGCACATTTAAAAGGACAACGGTCAGACTACAAGACAAACCACTGGGGGTTATAAACCTGAGTACCATTAAATACTGCCCTGTAGAGCAGGGGTTCCCAAACTTTTTCAGCTCCACACCCAAAAGAAATTCGGTGTCTCCCGGGGACCCAAACTTACCAAAATACATCATGAATTGCCGTGACATCTACATTTAAAAACACGGATAAAGAACACAACAACCATTAATTTAACAGCACCTGAGCTGAACACACCACAGCAAAAAAAGAATGCTCTTCTATTTTGAGACAAAAAAAAAAAACGACCCCATAAACAAGAGTCAATTACGACCCAGATTTATATTTCCTGTTAGGCGGCGCCCTCTAGTGTTAATAGTCATTATGACAGGAGCAAAGCAGGAAGTTGTGTAACATAGTATTAAGAGCGAGAAAGTCCATTTAGGGCGGGTGGGCAGAGTTTGAAGATAAAAGTAAATTAAAATAAATTTGATTAAAACTGTGTTTAGGTATGAGCACGGAAAACGGGGTCATATTTCCTGCCACCGCTAGCGGCGCCAAACAAAATAAATTACATATAAACTCAATGTAAAGACACGAGTTCCGGTCGGGCGACGCAAATTGCGCTGCGAGTAATCGCGCGAATGAAGCGAGTCAAAACAAAAGATTCCAGCGTCTAAACTCACACGAATTAAGCGAGTAGATCATTTTATTTGCGTCTGGTCTGAACACAGAGCGGGGCTTCAGACTGCGACCATTTACTCACATTTTGCAACAATTTCTGGAGACAGTGCAACTAAATCTTATAACTAGGAGCGCCAGTGCGACGTGCAAATATGCCCCCCAAACTCCAAACTACTTTCTATTAATCTTCTACACCCCTGCAATACTTCTGTAATAAGAAGAGACTATTTTTCAAACACCTTTAGTGGGGGAGACCGGGGACGGTTGCAACACAGGACAGTTGCAACAAGTCTTATTCCTCAGATCAGAAACATGCCAGACTGATGTCACTCATATAACTGTTGTACATTTTATGTATTCTTGATTTGGGTGTTTAAATTGGTCATTTACATTTCAACGGTTGTAAATTTAGTTCTTCAAGTACATTGAAGTACAATAGTCAACAGTCAAGATGGAAAAAATATGAACGTGTTGCGTTGGCGTTGCATGTCGATTTTTAGTGGTGCTCCTAAATGTTTCAGTGAGGAGCACCAGTGCTCCTAGTGGAAAAAGTTAGTCTGGAGCCCTGAATTAGAGTAGGGAGAAATTACCTACATGGTTGTATGGTTTTCAGGACTTGTTTATTTTAATTAGGAAAATGAATTCATAGCATTGTTATGAATTTTACTCTGCCAATTGGCGACCCATTAAAAACGGGTCTGTGACCCAGTTTGGGTCCCGTCCCTAACTTTGGGAGAGACTGCTGTAGAGCATTTGATCCTGATTTAAGCTCACTGGCACTGTCCTCTAATCGGCAATACACAGGAGGACATGTCTGCACCATGATGACCAGGACAAGAACTCCTGAACACAAGGATAGGACAGAAAGATGTACGAGTCCAAGTCATCACAAACAGACTGACAGGAATATGATTGACATAAATGCTTATGCCGAGTCATCGTGCGAATGAAGCGAGTCAAAACAAAAGATTCCAGCATTCAAACTCAAATTAAGTGAGTACATTATTTTATTTTGCGTCTGGTCTGAATACAACATTACTACGAGCATGTACTCCTAAAGGGATAGTTTGGATTTTTTTAAAGTGGGGTTGTATGAGGTACCATAGTCAGTGCACAGCAGACCAGATTTGTGGAAGCAGACAGGAGTCCTGACAGAAGCTAAGCAATGTAGCCTACTGCTGTGGAGGGAGGCAGCAAACTATAATATTAGCATACAAACATATTTTAGCCACCTAAAAAAAGACCTACCTAAAACAAATATCAGTTGAAGTGTACGTTATATTTAGAATATTTTCACTGCTTTAACATGTCGTCTGTTAAGTCTACACGGGGGGGAATTGAAGCCGTTCTATGATCTCGTCAAAGCCACCAGACTCCATTGACAAAAACAGTAATTTTACCTCGCAGAACACAGGAGTTGCTGGTCTACCACTGCCTCGATCGGTTAGTAAGTTTGTTAGTTTTGTTAGTTCCTAACCATTTTAAAACACCAAAGTCATACAATAACACACACAAACTAACCAATTGAGGCAGCGATCGGCCAGCAACTCCCGTGTTCTGCGAGGTAAAATTAAGTTTTTTTGTCAATGGAGTCTGGTGGCTTTGACGAGAGCATAGAACAGCTTCAGTTCCCCCCGTGTAAACTTAAACACGGCTGTCTGACTGCAAGATAAAGTGGTGAAAATATTGTATATATGGTGTACACTTAAACTGATATTGATTTTGTTTTGTAGGTGGTCCTTTTGCTCTGTGGCCCCATCCACAGCAGTACATTGCTTAGCTTCTGTGTCAGGACTCCTGCCTGCTTCTCCAAACTGGGTGCGTGCCGACCGTCATCTACTGTAGGTAACACACTGACTATGGATAAGTACCTCATACAACCCCACTTCAAAAAATCGTAACTATCCCTTTAATATGAGAGCATTTCACTTAGTTATTCAGGTTACTACAGAAATGTCTATGACAATAAATGTTAGGCTATAAGCCTGAATGCTTATTTTATGGGTCAAAGTTTAGTAAATGGAGCCCTCAAATACAGTACGACTAGCCCTCACTGCATTTTATAGTTTTGCTCCCAAACTTGATTTATACGACACATTTTATCTCGGCATGCCCTACAAATTTGTACCTGACAAACAACTCCACTCTGCACACAGAAAATCCAGATCACTCAGGAAAGAGTTATTTTGGAGTACTGTGGACTCATAAAACCCGACAAACATGTTGGAACAATCCTTGACAGGATGAGATATGGGAGCCTTTAGAGGACGGACAGAATTATTTGTGTAGCTTGGAGGTCATCTGATGGCTGCTGGAGCCGCTCAAATACAGAACAGCGAGGCTGAGGCCGCGTGACGCCAGCTAACGGGCTTTATGGTAGCTCAGTGTAGGCTATTTTGACCGTTTTTGTGTTTTTAAACATTAATAGGCCTAATAAACCAGATATCTGAAAGTACAAAAAGTGACGCAGGAGAGAAACAAAATTTCAAACCACAGAGATTCAGTTAGAAGCTACAAAAGTACTTGCCAAACACAAGACTTTTAAAAACACCTTTTTCTCTGTTCACATGAGTAGAGTCGCACTCGCAACACAGCTGAGGGGGGGGAGAAGCAGCGGACATCACGTCACCGCAGCCCGCTTGGAGGCAGGTCGGGATCAGGTCAAGGGCAGGTCAAGGGCCATCTGGGCGAGGTTTGGTGTGGCCTAGTGCGCTAAAACGGGTAATGGAAAAGCTCGGTTTGGCACGGCGCGGCCAAAAGTGCCGGGATAAAGCCTGACTTCCTCTCCGGAAAGAAACCCCGGAAGAAGTCCCCCCCTTCATGTTCTCGTTCTCAAAGTCCCTTCACTGTACCTGGGGTTCCCAAACTTTTTCAGCTTGAGACCCAAAAGAGAAAGTTGGTGTCTCATCGGGACCCAAACTTACAAAAAAGACATCATCAATTGCCATGGCATTTATAAACCACTGATAAAGAACACACCAAACCATGAATTTAAAATGTATATGAAATCATCATAGCAATAATCAAATTTGAAAAGAGGATATCATCATTAAAAATGTAAACGCACACAACAACAGAGATGAAATTGATAAGCGCAGCCAAAAATAATCCTCTTCTTCTATTTTAATTAGGAAAATGAATTTACATATCATAGCATTGTTGTGCATTTTACTCTGCCAATTGGTGACCCAATTTTGGGTCCCAACCCAAACTTTGGGAAAGACTGGATTAAAGAAATACAAACAGGCCTGGGAGTTTTCCCCCTCTCCAGGAGTGAAATCCATTAAATCCAGACCTTCCCCCAGCACAGACACAGTAATGTGGAGATAGGTCTGGCTATGCGAGACTACCCCACAAGAGACGCAGAATGAGGTCAATTTGAGGGCAACGAGGCTGTATAATTAACCCCACGGAAATGGACAAAGAATTATTGTAGGAGAAAGCACTCAAAAAAGCATCTGTTATGTGTGGATTGTAGTGAAAGATTGAAGGCAGGGCTGCACGGTTCTGGTCAAAATGAGAGTCACAATTGTTTCCACTCAAAATTGAGATCACGATTTTCTCCCACAATTCTTAGGGACACCAATTTTGAAAGGAAAAATGTTTAATGCAGTCCATATTGTCTTCATGCAGACAGTACAAGCAATACGAATAGTGAATTTTGGTTCACTATTATTATTATTATTATTATTATGAGCACTCATTCTAAATATGCAACTCTGCAAAGCAAACATGGCCAAATTGTTGTCCTTCAGAAATGAAATTGCATACATGTCTGGATCGAGATCACGATCTTTTAATGATTAATCGTGCAGCCCTAAATCAAGGTGCTCTACAGATATCATATTATTATGGTTTAAAAGCATGCCAGCTGGTTGTGGTCAGACTTTGTTGTTGCAACAATCTAGTTTGTTCAATAAGCTGACAGCTCACAGTGCTATGAAAACTTCATCATTCTCGGGCGGTGACCATCCCGAGCGGAACCAGCGTCTGAGATGATTCAGGGAGCTGACCGAGTGTGACTACAGTATGACAAAGAGCTGTGTAGGTGTTCAGCTATAAAGACAATGCATTCAGTACAACAGCTCATCCAGCTGTATGTGAGTGATTCAGTAGCACCTCAGAGCAGAGAGCGATGCTCCGACCACAGGCCTTCAGCAGATAATATTCAATAGATAGAGATAGATAGATCTTTGTCCCCGGGTGGGAAATTCACATCACAGCAGTATTACACAAACAATACCACACTGAACACAGAATAGTGCAAGGAATCAATCAAATATCAAAACACAAGTACTAATATAAGAGGTAAAAGAATGCCCTTTAAACATGTGCATGCATACAGTGTGCAGATGTGGTATTGAATACTAGGGAATTTTTTAGGCTGATACGATACAGATTTCTGATGGGAAAAATGAACCGATTACCGATATGGCGGGCGATAAAAATAGACCTTTTCTATGTGGATTGTGCACCGATTTTGCACCAATATGACGATGCAGAGGTACTCAGAAGACTGCTTTCTTAAACAAATAAATTTAATAAAGATCATTTAACATTAGCATACATTATTATACATTATAGGCCTACATACAATGTATTACATTGTCAAGAAATTCTAGAAATGAACACTGAGAAAATAAAGAATAAGTGAAGTTAAAACTTAATCATACTGTATGTCAGTCAATTGCTGACCATTAAAATGAAGAACTACGTAATGACACCATTTCTAAATCAACCCAAGCATAGTTTTATGCATTATATGTTGTGTATAAAAAGTTTTCATATCGGCACATATTGGACAACATACAGTATACACTGATAGATACTGATATGTCTGTGACAGGCCAATATAATATCGGTCGACCGATATATTGGTCCAGCTCTATTGAATACCATGACAACACAATATGATTTCTTATAGAGATACTATTTACTAGCATCCCAAACTCTCCTTGGAGGGCCACTTGAATACTCAATGGAGAGAAAAAAAGTTTTTTTCAAACAACAAAGTTCAACTACACACTGAAGCTGAGCAACTCTTTTTATGCTAATTTTCATTTCTTTTTTTCTGACCGATAGCGGAGCCTTGTTAACTGAGACAATGGCCCCTTCCCTACTTCCTACCAGGACCACATTTTGCCATATATGATATATATGATACACACACAGACTCACAAGGTGAAACCAATACCAGCGTCGCTGTCAGCGGAAACGAGCTGCAAACACCACACTGACGTATTATCACCTTTTCTGTTGATAAGGAGAAGCTGCTTTTTTTTTTTTTTTTTTTTTTTTTACACATCCAGCAGATCCTAAGCAACATTAGCATCCATTTGGAGTCATGTTTCTGGCCATTTGATGCATGTATATAATGTTCACTCTCCTTTTAGCTCTGCTTTGCTCTTCACCAACTCCTGAGGGAAATATCTGGCTCTTTAGCTGCTAAATGCTCCACTATGATCACCAGCTAGACGCTAATTGTGTCAGTCTGCCGTTTGGTGCTCGGCAGTAGTGTGTGCAGTGGGTTTTTACTAAAAACTTTCTGGAGCTTCTTGCTAAATACAGCTGCCAGCTGCATCTGGAAACAGTGCTGATGAGAGAACTGAAATTGAACCAAAATCTAAATCTATCTATGAGCTGAAGGACACTAAAACACTCTGTAGGGCTGAGGGGAACAATGATCTGTGTTTTCACAAACACATCATCATAAAATATTGATTATAACAGCTTTAAAAAATAAATTCCAAACATGCAAGGGGGCTTATGTTTCATGCATGGAGGTTTTTTCAGCATTTTTAAAAAATGTTGCGGCACACTGGTGCTGTTAGGAGCGTTACCGCTGTGCCCTATATTAAAATCAACCCAACATGTTTTGCAAAAGGCATGGCCACTATCCTGGTGACTAGCAGATATAAATGGAAACTGTTCTGTGCAAATCTGCTTACATTTGTAGGCGTATGTCTTTTTTTTTAGGCAGAATTATTCATAATAAAGCTTGAGGGGTTTCCCGGGAGAAACAACAAATGGGAGGGTGCTGGGGGAGATGGCCTTAAAATACGGGAGAAACCTGAGAAAAACAGGAGTGTTGGCAGGTATGGTAGTGTGAGACCCCTAGTATATACTAGAGGTCGTTTAGTTTCTAATGCAACATACAGCGGCTAGCTGTTGTAGTAGCATTAGGTCTACTGCTGAATCCACGTACAGACTGCAACGCATTAATTATTAAATACAGAGAGCAGGCCAACAATCCAGATCACACCTCTGTGGGCTGTAACAGCTACCTGCAGTCAGATACCGGCAGAAAGCATTCATTGCTACACCACGTCACTGAACCACATAACTGCTGTTTCTCAGACATCTTATCATAACTGAGGTTTTGAAAAGTCCATATGTGTCACACCAGCAAATTCAGTGCTAAGAGCACGCCTGCTCCAGCAGTTTTAACCTGAGAGCTCTAGTTTATCTCAAGCTCATTATTAATAAAATGCCATGAGGCCCTAAGAGCATATTGCTCTGTCACTCAGGGCCTACATTATAATGCCCATTGGCTGCATGCATTTAAATAATTCAACAAGTCTGAGAACTGCCTGTCACTCTGAAATTAACTCAAAAGGACATAAAAAAAGAAAAAAAAAGAAATACTGACGGTGAAGACAGACAACTGCCTCTAAGCAGATATGATGAGCTGCCACAGCTCGCTGGAGATTCTGTCAACTCTGTCCTCACTTATATTAGTCACATTGGTTGAAAGATTTTGTTGAAAGTTGAATGAGGAGAGATCCTTTGGCTTCTTCGAGCAAAGCTCACTCTTTGAATCCGAGCACCACTGGCTGAGCTGACTCATGAAAGGCCTCTGTGAAGTGAACCACTCACTGCTACCTCATTAGCTCCAACAGACATGAAAAATGACAGGGTGAAATACCATTATGCGCCAAAGTTGCAGGCTAAGCCCGTTTCTATTTTTGTGAGGAGCTACTTTGTGTGGTCAAACTACAGTAAGCTAGAACATTACAACCCAAGCCATCACTCCTTAATGTAATTACACATACATCAGTGATACAGCGTACTGCACTGTGTGCTCATGGACCTCAGTGGGCACCATAAAAATATCTTAAGTAATGTGGTTAACTGATCTCATGATGTCAACATGCTGCCAGAGTGGACATGCTTTACTACTGAGTTCTCCCCTGTCATATATTGAGGCTAAGGTTTTCTTACTTCTTACCCTGGTATCTGGAGGATCTTATTTTAATTTTCATTTAAACAAATAGTTGCTTTTTAGCCAAGAATTAGATGAGAGGATCGATACTACTCTTATATCCGTCTGCTCAATATGAAGCGACAGCGAGCAGCCGGTTAGCTTAGCTTAGCATAAAGACTGGAAACGAGGAAAACCCCTTATCAGACCACGTCACGCAGGCATGCGTGCACACGCTGGTTGCAGAGGCTATTAAATGAAGGCTGAGACACGCTCTCTGACACATGCGCAATGTACACTTGGTTCGAATGATATCACGCGATTGAATGGCCGTTATCATTCTATATCAGTCTCATATATCTAAGACAGTAGGGGGCTGCTTAATC
Organism: Heterobranchus longifilis; assembly: GCA_028570985.1. Taxonomy (NCBI): domain Eukaryota; kingdom Metazoa; phylum Chordata; class Actinopteri; order Siluriformes; family Clariidae; genus Heterobranchus; species Heterobranchus longifilis. The sequence continues at coordinate 5,684 of JAOVVB010025866.1, read as the reverse complement.
AATTGATTCATCATCGATTGACATGGTTGTAACTGTTACTGCGGCAACGGCGGGAGCCAGATGATGACGTATACAGAGCATCCAAACGTAGAATGTACTACTACCTGTATAAATGTAGTTAAATATAGAGTAGGTCATTCTGTCAGGTATAAATATTTATCAGAATGTACTACTACCTGTATAAATGTAGAGTAGGTCATTCTGTCAGGTATAAATATCTATCAGAATGTACTATAGAGCATCCTTTCACCGGAGACCGGAGTTCCAAACTGGGGGCGTGCCGACCAGTAATACACTGACTATGGATAAGTACCTCAAACAACCCCACTTCAAAACATCCAAACTATCCCTTTAAGTAAAACTGTAACTCTTTTGTTTGAATATAGTCTATTCTCACTTGATTATCATTACAAAGTCTTTATTATTGTTTGTATAGTTTTATGTTCCATCTCCTAAATCGGTCCGACTGATTTCACAAAACTAACCTGCTGTTTTATCACAACTACATGCTTAAAACACAAAGTCCTCTTTTACATGCTAAAAATAGCGTGCCTGTAACCCTGCATTACATCATGACAATGTGCAGATTCATGGAGAAACTCAGGCACGATGACTCGTCCAAGTCACATGCTTGTGAGACAGGCAGCATGAGAGCAGAATGAGGTTACAGGTGGAATTTCCCTTGTCTCTCCTTTCTCTCTGACGTCAGGTCCAGTGGCAGCGGTTTACTGCTGCTGCTGCTGCCTAGCAATCAAACATGTCCGACAAGGTGATATTCAGGTGTCAAAAGCCTGGGGTGGTGAAACAGCAGCGTACAATTATAAGGAACTTTGCAAAACAGCAGTTCCCCTGCGAGCCCTCAACAGAAAACAGGCCAACATGAGGTATTCTTCCTACACGTAAAAAAAGAGAAGTTCACCAGTTTTAATTCTCTTTTCACAAGTCAGTTCCTGCATTACTGCAAGTCATTCGAGGTGTCAGCCATCTCATATGATTGTTTGTTTAGTGGAAGCATATGAACATTGCCATCTTGTGGTTAATTGTGAGGCACCAAATTACACAAAGTTACACCTCAGAAAGTGTTTTTCACTCTTTTTAAACTTGCAGGAGCAAATAAACTGTATTTGTTGGTGCAAAGGACATGCAGTTCAAAATCAAAAATACATATTTTCCTCTTACCTGTAGTGCTATTTATCAGTCTAGATTGTTTTGGTGTGAGTTGCAGAGATATCGGCCGTAGAGACGTCTGCCTTCTCTCGACCGCTTTCTGTGCTCAAAGCGCCAAAACAAAGCACATTTTTAAAAACTCAACAGCAATGTCTCTTTCCAGAAATCATGACCCGGTTACTCAAGATAATCCACAGACCTTTTTTGAGCAGTTTCATGTAGGAACTATTTTCTTTCTATCCAACTACACCCGACAATCGCATCACCGCACAGAAGGAAGCGTGCATCTACTTATGGACGAGAGGCTCGTAATTAATAGTTCGACACTGCTAGCTGCTAGCTGAGCTCGCTAACGTTACAGCTCAGCTGAGGAGGACGCCATTTATGTTTACATCTCTCGCTGTTTTGAGCCTCTCGTCAATGAGTAGATACACGCTTCCTTCTGCGTGTATGGTTGGTGGGTGTAGTTCTGTAGAAAGAAAATAGTTCCTACATGAAACTGCTCACAACAAGGTCTGTGGATTATCATGATTTCTGGAAAGAGACATTGCTGTTGAGTTTTTCAGTATTTTTTGTGCTTTGAGCACCACAAGCCGAGTTCCATCTATGGTGCGTTCCAGTTTGGGAACCTGTGGACATGTTTCTACAGTGTTTTTATGTGCAAAATACTAATGTGTTGTTATTAACTGGTATTGCTAACAACGGCTAACCTGGCTAGAGCTAGTAAATAACGGTTTTCCAACTTGTTTACTGGAATGCAGTTAACTCGGGTGTGATGTCATTCCCAGCTCCGAGTTCTGACTTCTGAGGTAAATGGAACGCAGCAATAGTTCCATTATATTTGAGAGAAAGCAGACATCTCTATGGCCAATATCTCCAACACTCTGCAACTCACACCAAAACAATCTAGATTGAAAAATAGCACTCTAGGTAAGAGGAAAAATATTTTATGAAAGAAAAAAAAAGATTTGGGGGTGAACTGTCCCTTTAACATTAAATCTCTGGGTTAAACAATGTCATATTATAGCTCCTGAATGCTCAAATATCTCTGAGCACTGGTACAGAGAGGTAAACCTGTTTTTACAGATTACCACACATGCCAACTTGCAAAAGAATCCCTGTCTTTTGCAAGGCCACTCTGAAAGCTTTTTTGAAACTGGAGTGCTGCTTTCTAAATAGGATAAAAGCTCAGATCTTCTTTTTTTGTAGCCAAATCAATATCCAGCAGCCCATTAAGGCAGGCGGATACGTCTTGGGCAAGAAGACGAAGAAGAAGAAGAAGTGTCTAATGTCTGAGGAGCTCCTCGTCACAGCACAGGATAGCTCTCCATTATTGCCCTCGGTCATTATCGCACTCAGACTGCTGATGGTGACATCACTGTCACAGGATAAGAAGGCTAACGGGAACCGCTTTAGCCTCAACCACACAGTCTTTTCTCTGCAGTGCGTGCACAAACACACACACACACCATATCACTCAGCAGCATTCAAGCTATCACAGGGGGAAAAGAGAGAGACTGAATGTGTGGGCAGAAACATGGCAGGATGTTTCTAAAACAAGGGCACATGCTTGAAACAAACAAGACGACTCCACACTGGAGTATATTTGGAAAGTCTTGCTCGGGATAATTGCTTTCAGTGGATTGAAGTTTCCAATTATCCACAAGCCTGTGCTGCCAGTGTCCCCGCCATAGGAAGACTGTAGGGGAGGGGAGACAGAGGGTGGGCGAAGGGTTGGTGGGTCCAGCTGCTGGTCCCGTCTCTAGTGGGACTGACAAGCTAAAAGAGCTCGTAACTCTTCCCCTCCCTCTGCGTCACAGTCGCCTCCTCTGAAGGGAGCACTGACCAATGAGATTGTGTTTGTCTGTCCCATGATACAAGCATCTTAACTGAAAAATGTAAACATCTGGCAAACATTTAGACTTGCCACAGAAAGGGTTGATCGACTATACTATAAAAAACACTATTTTGTCAGGCATTGCAGACATATATTTGTAGAAATTGGGAAAAGCAGAAAACAATTCTTTATATTTGTACTCGAAGGAAGTATTTGAGACTCTCAAAGCAACATTCTCCAATTTTAGTGAATATATTCAGTCTGAGGCTTCTGCAGTGGACTGAGTGACACACGGTGGAGTCTGTGTAGTAAAATATCTGTAAATAGTTACACAAAAATGACCATCACAATTATTAAACTGCAACCAACAGTCCAAAACAAAAAGATAATCAGTTAACTAATTGAAGACTACAAAAATTAGCAAATATTAGGACTGTGCTAAAAAAAAAAAGATATGCCAATATATCCTGATGTACTCCTTGCTGATATGTGTATCGATGTTACTGTATCGATACAGCAGCAAATGCTGTAAATATTTGCATTCATTAATAACTCTGGGATTAGAAAGTGAATATTTTAGTTTACTTTTAAGATCTCTGTGGGCCTGAAGTGTTTTAAGTTGTGCGATCAGTGTTATACAGAATAATAAAGAACAGCTGTTCTGTATATAGTGATGCGTATCGTATCGCGGCCTCTGTATGGTGATGCGTATCGTATTGTGAGGTTGTAGGCGATATCCAGCCGTAGTGCACATGTGTATCCCTCACCTTCCTCTTCAGGGCGCTGAGTTTCTCCACCACTCCATCCAGCAGTGACACCACGGAGTCCACCACCGGGAAGCTGCTCAGCGTCTTCTCCAGCTCTGCTACAACCATTGTCACGTGACTTGTCTCCCGGTCGATGTTCTTCTGAGCTGCCCTGAAACGTTTGTTCAGAGTCTCGTACGGCACCTGCACAAATTTACAGGGTCATTAGTGAACGAACGCATATGAAAATGACATCTAGCTGATTATGGTTTGTATTTTTCAAAAAGGTAGAAGGTTGTTTCGATAGCTGAGCTATAAGGATCTTCTAAAAAAAAATTAAAAACTGTATTCTGCCATACTGAGTCTCTGGGTTACTCTGTAGAAATAGTAGTTTGCAGATATCCTGTCGTGTAAGGACTATAGAAACCAGAGCACACACAAACAATCACATACAAACTAGGAATGAGCACCCTACCCAAATGAATACTGATAAACTTTTGCAAAGACTCTTTCAAAAAATGTCGCCTGCAGTTAGAAAGACATTAACACTACCCGCAGTGTTCTCTATGAAGCCCTGAGAACTGTCTTCTAACAGCCTAATTTCATGACATTTATGCAGAAAGAATTCAACGGAAACAAATTAAAGCAGGAGGCAGATTACTGATCCCTTCTTCTTCCAGACTGCAACAATCCTGTCTTTGTTGCTACTGCTATCTACAGAATATTCAACCATTGCTACATTTAATTTCACATTATGTTAGTAAGAATGTACTCTCTTATTTGTACTGAACCAATTCGAATCAACATGATCCACTTAAACAAATTCCTGCTTAAAGTTTTCCTAATACATTCTGTGACAATATCTTAATAATGAGGCTTCTGGTTTATTTATTATTTCATTGTTGGCCTTGCAATTGTGCTAAATTCAAGTTAAACAAAGCTTGTATATTGGGCTCTAGTGAAAGAGGAAAAAAAATCGGATGAAATTTGACTGTGACATACTAAAAATTCAACGACCTATGCTTATTCTTTTTAGAATAGTAATCTCTCACAAGAGAGTCAAAAAGCTCACCTTGACCACCATGAGGGCAGAAAAAGAAAGATATGTATTCAACAAAATCTAAAGAGGACTATCTATAGACAACTATCTATGATCAAAGCAAACAGCACAGTACCCTACAACACAAAGTGGCTTCACAGATATCCGTGAACCAGATTCTTTTGACCGTTGTCGTTCCTGCTCTGAGATATTGCATAAAAACAAGAGGAGCGCTTTGATCCATTACGAGGCTTTTTTTCCTTTTAAGTTAGAGCCAAGTTAATTTCACAGATCACTAATACTGGAGAGGACAATTATGCAAGTGTGCCACAAAACAGGGTACAATAAAGAATCCTGCTGCTCTGCTGGAATTATTATTGTTATTATTATTAAAATCTATCAGCTCTAATTCTGCCAAATAAAAGCCCAGAATGAGTCCCTATAATTTAGATATTTGATTGTAGCACAGAAGAGTTTTGTAAGCACTAGTAAATATTCATTAGTGCCCTGTTGACAGAAACAGGGCGCTTACTCTGCTCAGGTATGTGTATGGCCACTGTATGAGAGGGAAAAGATGATTGGTTTTACACCAGTCTGCAACATTTGTTTTTCCTGAGGGCTACATCAAGATCAGGGTTTGCCAGCGACACATTAAACTGGTCAGTGTTTGTCCAGCAAATATTGATTTTTAGTGACACACTTGGACACAGATCAACAACATACTACTTAATGATGAAGGCTTCAGCAGCCAGACACAGTAGGTGGTGATGATTACAACAAGATGCAGAGAAAGACAAATCAATTCATAAAATATGTATAGACAAACAAGCAAGGTTGAGCAGTAGCTATAATGTAATAGGACTAAAGACCATAAAGATCATGTCAACTGATGTGT
>JAOVVB010025851.1:0-15859 GCA_028570985.1 Heterobranchus longifilis | reverse complement strand
ATATGTAACATGAGGAAACAAACAAAAAAGCCAATGGGAGTGACATCCAAATCCCAACAGGAAGTCGGCCATCTTGATTTGCATTTTGCGTTTTTCACAATTTCCACCCTCCATATGAACTTATCCAACAGATTTCACCCCATCGACTTCTCCTTAGGTCAGCACCATCTAAAGGCCTTTACGATGAAAAGTTGTTCAAAGCTTGGGTGTGGCCGTGACGTGGCGCCAAAATATCTTATTTTGCCATAAAACATGAAATTGCTATAACTCGCCTGTACATTGCCCAGTTTGCTCCAGACAGCACATGATTGATAATAGTCCCGCCCTGAAGACATCTATGTCACCATATTAACTGAAATAAACACTGCCCCCTACTGGTAACAGGAAATAACATGTTTTAGAAATTGATGTACTCCTCCTAGCCGGTTGATCAGATAAACACCAAATGCTGTCAGAAAAGCTTTAAGACCTTCGTGATGCTATATTGTGCAGATTGTGAGTTTTTGAAGAACGCCTTCTGGCGAATGTCGATACTTCGCCATGCAACAGGAAGTTCTTCTAACTCACCAGTACATTGTCCAATCTGCCCCTAATTGCACAAGTTTGATACGAGTCCCAGCCTGAACACATCCAGGTAAAAAATAAATCACTCGACATCACGGCTCCACCTACTGGCAAGAGGAAGCTGGACTTCTGTGACAAACGTCATCACATTTACAAGACATTTACACGGCATGTTCTACACATGATGTACAGCAACATAACATATGATTAGTGCCTGTTCTCTAACATCATGTGGTGGACGCAGGAAGCAATGGTAAATTTGCAACACTCTCTCCGCACGGCGTCCGACAGTCGCATGACCGCATGTGCGCAATGTGGAGTGAGCTAAATCTCATGACATAGGCAGAAACAATCTCTGGAGGGTCCAGTTATTAAAAGTCTTTGCAAAACTCAAAAAATGCCAGAGTTACAGGGAACTACTTCCTGTAGGTTTCAGTCACAACAGGAAGTCAAAATTTTACTTTGACCTAGACAAATGACATTTGGTAGACTTATGTGACATGAGGAAACAAACAAAAAAGCCAATAGGACTGACATCCAAAACCTAACAGGGAGTCGGCCATCTTGAATTGAATTTGCCGTTTTTCACCATTCCCACCCTCCATACTTTAACAAACTCCTCCTAGAGATTTCACCCGATCGACTTCTCCTTTGGTCAGTGTCATGTAAAGGCCTTGGTGATGAAAAGTTGTTAAAAGCTTGAGTTTTGGTGCAACAGTGTGGCCGTAATGTGGCACCAAAATATCGTATTTCGCCATAAAACACAAAGTTGCTATAACTCGCCCAGACACTGTCCAATTTGCTCCACACGGCACATGATTGATAATAGTTCTGCCCTGAAGACATCTATGTGACAATATTCATTTACCACCACACCGCCCCCTACTGGTATCAGGAAATGACATGTTTTAGAAATTGATGTACTCCTCCTAGCTGGTTGATCAGATAAACACCAAATGCTGTCAGAAAAGCCTTAAGACCTTCATGATGCTATATTGTGCAGATTGTGAGTTTTCGAAGAACGGCCTTCCGGCGAATGTCAATACCTCGCCATGCAACAGGAAGTTGATGTAACTCAACAGTACATAGTCCAGTATGCTCCAAATGACACATAGTTGATAAGAGTCCCAGCCTGAACACATCTAAGTTAGAAAAAAATTACTCACCACCACAGCGCCACCTACTGGCAGCAGGAAATCACCAAACTCAGATTGTGTGCTCTGCACTTCAAATACAACAACATAATGCATATTTAACCGTGTTGTGTAATGACTTGGTGGTCATTTTGTATGTTCCGCCATGAAACAGGAAGTTGTTGTAAATCGGATGTACATTGTACAATATGCCCCGAATTGCACAAGTTTGATAAGAGTCCGAGCCTGAACACATCCAGATGAAAAAGAAATCACTCAACATTACAGCTCCACCTACTGGCAACAGGAAGATGGCCTTCTGTGACACGCGTCATTGGATTTACAAGACATTTACGCTGCATGGTCTACGCATGATGTACAGCAACATAATGTATAATTCCTCTAACATCACGCGGCACACGCAGGAAGCAATGGTAAATTTGCAACACTTGATTTCCGCATGGCGTCCGAAGATCGCAGGAATGTGCGACCACATGTGGGGGCGTCCCGCAAGCTCTCCCGATGTGCACCGGTTAAGCGAGGGCCCGTTCATACCTGTTGCAGGTCTAGTTTTTCATTGAGTTTTGATTCCTATACCGCAATTTAGTTAGTTTCCGAGCAACCAATGTGAGGTTGTGGTCTGACAGTCTAGTAATTAAGTTGTATTCTTTTAGTGATCCTATCTGATCTGTTTGTAAAAAATGAGATCTAATAGAGTTTGGGAATTTTTTGTTGTTCTTGTGGCTTTGTTTATCATTTGTGTCAACTGGAACATTGTGGCAATGTCTTTGAGCTTTTTCCTGTGTGCTTTATCAAGCCAATTTAAGTTGAAATCACCCATAAGTATGGCTTCTTTTCCTTCCTGTTGTTTAAGAATGTTAGATAAGCAGTCAAAGAAATCATTTGTTGCAGTGGGAGGTCAATAAAATGCAAATACAGTAAAAGACATTTCAGGGGATAATGTGATAGTGACCCCTCCACACTCCAAAGTGTTTTCATAAATATCAAATTGCTTGCTTTGAATGCTCTCCTTAACATGAATCAAAACCCCACCACCTTTCCCTTCATCACTGTCTTGTCTGTACACCTTATAACCTGGGACAGATAAAGGAGTCATAAGAGTTAACTAAGTTACCGTGAGACACAGGTAGTCAAGGTTTGAGTCCGTTAATAAATGTTTGAGTTGTTCAGACTTTGATATGACACTACGTATATTTAAATGACCACCAAAGATGCCTTTTGGTTTTGTATTGGGGTTCCATTATACGTTTGCATGTTTTACAGTCTGAAACAGTTTCATCTGTTGTTGTTTGAGGAACACAGTGGTCATCCGAGAAGTATTTGTCTTAATACGTGGACCAGTTTTTACCAGGGTTTGGCCAATATCATGATTATACACAGAGTTTGTCAGAGGATTTTTACCTCGCTGGCCTGTGACTGGTTGTGGTTCGGCCCATAGGTCCAGCTGCTGGGCTTCGAGTCGTAGGCACAGGACCGCTGGTTTTACTGCTGCTGTGCTGGCATCCTGCTGCTGGGCTCTAGGCCATAGGCGCGGGACCGCTGGTTGTACCGCTGCCATGCTGGCGTCCGGGAGCTCCGGGTCGAGGTGTGCGTCCAGCTGCTGGGCTCTAGGCTGTTAGCATGGGACCGCTGCTGTGCTGGTGTCCGGGAGCTCCGGCTCGAGATGTGCGTCCAGCTGCTGGGCTCTAGGCCATAGGCATGGGACCACTGGTTGAATCTCCACCGCAATAGCCACTGTTAGTGCACTGCTGCTAGGCCACAGCTGCTGCTGTCTCATTGATGTTACGCTAGCATCGGCTAGCCCGCCACCGTTTCTGCAGTGTCATGGAGATCAGTCCAGAGAAGACCATGGCCAGACAGGAGCCAACCACAGAAGTGCTGAGTCACTTGCTGTGGGCGGTAAGTGATTAGTAGTTAGGCCGAGCATCCAGTTGTTTGCTGAGGTAGCAGGCTGGGTTAACTGAGTATGCTGTTGCAACATTAGCATTGGCTGGGTTTGTTGTTCAGTCCCTCCAGAAAAACGAGTTTTTTTGTGATTGTTGCGGGCAAAAATCCTTGATTATGCGGCGGCTTTTCTTAAAAAATGCGATGGAATATGCAGGGTTTTTATGCAATTTTATGCAGTGAAATTGCGGGAATTTGCAAAAAAAGCAATTTGATGAAAAAGACAAAAAAGTGATTCCCCCAACACCCTGTTCTAACAGGCTGTTACCTCCATGTAAAGGAGTCATTTCTAATGACTTCCTATGATAAGCAAACATACATCAGAGAAAGTTAATTAGTTAATAAGTTAATTAATAAACATGGGTCAAATTTACAAAACATTGCAACTGTTTTGGATGCAGGTGAGCTGTTTTGCTCGTTTCTTGGTCGCTGCTGCTTTAAAATCCTCGAATGTTTCACGGTGGCAAAGTGGTCGTCCAGCGTTGCTTTCCGCCGGTGTTCCAACACACAGTCTTCAAAGTGCATCCGGAAAAGAATGATCAGAAGTCCGACGAGTGCACTGAAAAACAGGAGGTTTTTGTGGCTGGATTTAATACCGGGGTGGTGGGGGGGGAACTCCCGACAGGATTTAAATGACTGGATTGCAGAAGTAATAACCACATTACTCGACCTCCTCTGGAGAAACACATCCCGTCTGAATGGAGCTCAGGAGGAGAAAGATATATTTCTGATTTTGGGGTGAACTGTCCCTTTAAATTGGTCTCGCTGTCACCAAACAAACCATGACTGAAATCTGACGGATTATAACTTCAATATGAAATAATATTGATATCTTGATTTTGATCAGCGCCTTCTGAATCAATGCAAGTTACAAACTGCTCTAAAAAAAAAACCAAATCTCCATTCAGTTGAGCTGCGGTTGTTTCATGTATAATATCAGATGTGGGTTAGCTGTGTCACTTGGGAGTTTTGGGAGAAAACGACAAAGCAAAGATAAAATGATCTTGGCAGATAACAAATACTGCATAGTGAATGTTTGGAGATTTGAGTACAAGCGCTCTGACAGACACGGATTACACAGAAGTTTTTATGAGCAGTCTGCTTTAAGTTTAGATTATTGCTGTTCAAAGCGAGAAAAAAAAAGAGTGATGTGTGCAGTCCATTTATGTTTCTGTCTGTTTGTATTTCTTGTACATCTGAATCATGCAGCATCTAACCCCAAAAAAACAGATCTCGTCTCATTGAGTTCTGGCGTTCTCCGGGAGACTGTGTGTTCCCACGGAGACCACCCCTCCTTTCCCTATCCTTAACCTCCCCCTCCCTCCCCCCTTTTCTCACCATAATATAGTTTTCATCTCACCTCTGAGATTAAACCCATCTCTCCCCGTCCACCGTGGCAAACGCCATTTTGAGAATGAAATTGGTTACATCAATAGCAGCGCTATCACCTTGGCTATTGCCTTCCCTTTATATTCCTCCAGTGAAACGTGACTGACCTCCACCACCACCCCCACATTTCTCACAAAACGCAAGGGTAAGCGTCAACATATGGGATTGGCCTTGTGCGCTGCGTCTAACTGGGAACAGTGGGGTGAAGGGAAAGGGGAGGATTATCTTTTATTTATTTGATCCGCTCGTGGCAGAAGGTTTCTCCTAACTAGCTCCTGAGCGCGCTGGAAGCCCGAGCGAGTTTCTGTGTAACGGATGAAGTCTGCGATGAGTCTGTGAGAGTTCCCGGACAGGAGCTTTATAGCATCTAGTTACAGTGGATCAATTCTGATACGCTGTGTCAAAGGCCCACCTCAGTAAATGGACGGGTCAGAGACGTGTCTCCGGAGAGTCAGGAAATACACGATGAAACAACAGTGTTGCATTACATCTGAGACGTGATGTTTTGAACCGCACAGGTTTTTTGGCATGTTTCAAATCCTGAATGGGTGGATAGGTAGACATTCTTATAATTGGCACAATTTAAAAAAAAAAAAAACCTGGTTTAGAGATGAAATGGTATGAAAATTTCACATCACGATTAGTGAGCAAAATGATCAAGTTTATTATTATTATTTCAGTTAAAATGTGCTGGAAATGTTCAAAAACCACAGACAATTATGCTCTTTTCTGTTCTTACTGTTTACTTGCTTTTTTCTGCTGCTTACTTTACATTTTTTTTACTGTTTACGTATTTATTACATGTTGCATTTGTTATATTTTTATACGGACACTGTCCGTTTGCTGCTGTAAAACTGCAGATGTCCCCGCTGTGGGACTAATAAAGGACTATCTTATCTTTTTGTTTGCATAAACATTAACATAATAAAATATCCAAGACCAATACCTTGAGTAAAACCATATAAAATGTGCATTAACATTACTGATGGCAACATGTGGCCATGAGAGGGTAACTGCACTTTGTGCACATTGCAGATAAGAAAACCAAAAAGATTTCTTCACTTTCTGCGCTCAGGTAATCGGTCTGACGGCGGTTTAGCCTCTCGGGGGGCAACGGCCAATATTTCAGGCTTTCTGGTGTAGCTAACGGATATCCGGGCCAAGACTTCTTCAGTGTGCCGGTCGTTGTTTACAGTCCGACTGGCAATTTGAGACGATGTCTCTATAAACATATGCATGCAGATAAATAACAACAAAAAGCTAAAGCATCATCAGACGATCGGTTCTGAGATTGCATTTCAGCCAATGAGCTCCGCCTCTTTTTCTCTCCACACGGAGACCTGCGTTCACCCACAGCATGCTCTGCACACACAAATCTTGTCCTGTTGCCTACAGATTCATATGCAGTTATCTGTTTATAGAGATTAATGCTCAATCAATGCTTTTACAGATTTCGCAGCACTGGACGTGTCTGACCAGAAGAGCCCGTAAGCAAATCAAATATGCAAATAAAAGCAACACAGCTGTTATAAACTGGACAGTATTTACCGTGAGCCGTAATCAAACACGATACAATTTGAAATGCTAACCTTCAGGATTTTCACTGTTTTATCATTGAAACCAGTAAGTGTTTCATCTCCGTCCTGGTTTGAGGCTGCAGGTTTTATTGTGGTAATTCCAGTCCAACATACATTTTGTATTGTTGTTCCTTGATGTTTAAATTTCAATAGAATTTGAGTTTAGGTGTTGTCTCCCTGATGATCAACAATATCACCAGCGGCTGTTTCCATTTCAGCTCGTCCATGAGCTCAATAGGAACCTTGATTTTTCCTTTTACTGCTCAAATATGTAGTTTATTTCTCTCTTTGCCCGCCTCGCTCCTCGCTCACTAAACACAGGAGCGACAGCGTGAGCCAGCCAACCAAATGGAAAATCCAAAATAAATCAGTAGCGATTTACACAGGGACTTGGCTGGGTGGGATTCATTTGCCTCGTGACATTTCCAAAGAAGTACCTCTCGAAGCCAATGTGGTTTAATGTACCTTTAGCCTTTCGTCTCATTGATTTGGCCCTTGGTTAATATATCGGATTCTTGTGTGTTGAGGCAGTCGATACTTACTTTCTGATGAGCTGCGTTGTGTATATATTGAATTTCCACACTGGTTCATCATGCTAGCAGTACTTGGAAATCAGATTTTCACCTTTTGTTTCGCCTCACACAAACCACTGGTGTGGTAAGTAATGTGGCCGGCACTCACTTTCTACAAAAAAGTAGCTTTGATGCCCCAAATCAATATTTGTTAATCATAAAAAAATGCCTCCCTGCTGTTTGAAATTGAATTTTTTGGGAGAGAGAAATGAAAGTGAACGAGCTCCGCAGCCGGAGCTTGAAGCTAATTTTCAGTTAACATGCAACTGGTCATTAGGCTGCAGCTCTCGGGAGCCAAAGGTCAATAATTGCATCTGGAGGAAAAATCTTTTAACCAAACGGTGGAAGCCTTTTGTGTTGAAGCATTAAGTAGAAAGTTCCCCTGTAATTGCATTAGTTGTTTAGGATTGCCTGAGCGGAGGATGAAAAATGAGCTCTGCTGTGATTACTTCTCCGCTAAGTTGCTGTCCCTCGTAACTCTGGTCATCACACGCAGAGAGCCCTCTCATTTTCATCTCTCCCTTTGTTTGTCTTTTCTTAACTCACATCTGTCGTCTCTTAAAGCTCCGAGTACAGCAGCTGCTGCATCTCTATTGTTTCATCTTTTTTTTTTTTTAAATGTGGTTGCTCAGGTTGCAGAAGTTTATATTTTCCACAATAACAGCTGCTACGTGACATAGAATTAGGGCTGGCCCAGATTTTCCTGGTCGACCAATAGTCGTTAGTTCAAGCCGTTCGTCGACGAGTCGTTTATGATTTTCATTCAGATATTTTGAGGTCAGAGGTCAAGGGAAAATGGTCGGTACCAACGGATTCCTTAAATCTTCTAGTTTCATATGATACAAATACTTTAGCTTCAAAATCCTGCACGTTGTTAACACACTATGTTACATTGTTACAGAGAAATACAAAACTGTAATGATCAGCATGTAAAATATACAGCGAGTCGCCTGTTAAACACGAGAAAATCTTCTAAAACAGGCGACAGACTGCTTTCCCATTGAGCAGACAAGTGTGCCTTTCTGTTTTTTTGTTTGTTTTTTTGCACTAGAAAATAGGTGTTCACTTTTCCTGCTGCAGCTTTCTGATAAGTGCACAAAACTGCAAACTCTCCAAAAGAGATGGTGCTACTCTACACAGGGTTATTAAACTGTAGAAAACAGCATGGAGGTCAGTGAAAATATTACAGTGGTTACCTCTTTTTTTTAAAATTCAGTTTCTCTTTCAAACTCTGAGTGCTGCCTGGACGGAGACGGACATCATTTGTGTTTGAAATGACGCCGTCACAACATCGCGTCATGTTTCCATCACTGCCGATCGGAGCCGATAAATACCTGACTAACTACTGCAGTCATTTGGGATGAATGCCGATTGTAACATTTCACACTAAAGACAAAATCCAGATGTTAGTGAATTCCTTTGTATTACTTGGCTAAAAAACAATCAATTGCAATTATTACTTTTTTTTTTTTTTTTGCCCTGGATGTTGTTCCACCACGATGTTTTGCTTGAATGTTTTTAGGGAGTACTCATATTTGACAGTTTTTTAAAAGGTCCCTCAGTCTTGAAGCCAATTTAATTAGATTTTGAGGACACAACCAGGCATCGTTTCTAAACGCTCGCCCAGCCAAATTTAACATAAATCTTTAATTTCGGCAGCAAAGTGTGTCAGACCATCCTCAAAATAGTTTAGTTTGATCTAATGTTTAATGCCAGACTAGAAAGATGTATTATTTAGTGCGACTGCGAAGATGCAAAAACATAAATAGGGCTGCAACTAACGATTATTTTCATGATTGAATATTAATCTGCCGATTAGGTTCTCAATTAATTGTTGATTATAATAACTCCGGGCCCAAGGTGACTTCTTCAAATGTCGTGTTTTTATCTAAAACTCAGATGTTCAGTCGACTTTCATGAGTATTAATCAACTCTGACATGCAAAAGGCTCCAAGTTCTTCTCAAGTTTTGCTGTGATGAAAAAAATGACAGTTTTGGAAATTGTTCTCTCGCTGTCATCTGTGTGTGTGTGTGTGTGTGTGTGTGTGTGTTTTGCCCGTGGGTTTGGAGCGTTGTTGTTAATGGCCCGTCTCTCCCGGTCTGTCTCCTGCAGCCCCAGAGACCCTGATGCGAGCCCTGGAGTTGCTGAACTACCTGGCGGCGCTCAATGACGACGGTGACCTGACGGAGCTGGGCTCCATGATGGCAGAGTTCCCTCTGGACCCGCAGCTGGCCAAGATGGTCATCGCCAGCTGCGAATTCAACTGTTCCAACGAGATCCTCTCCATCACTGCCATGCTGTCAGGTAATGCTGCAGGCTGCTCCTCTACTTCTCCACTTCCTGTGCTCGCGGCGCTTCACAAACCACCAATGAGCTTCTTGGAAATACACAGAGGTTCTTTAGGTTCCTACAGGGTTCCTGCGCAGCGTGGGAATGTATGGAATTAGATTTGAGTCATTTCCAGGTCTGGAAAAGTAAATGTGTTTCCAGACTAATGCCCCCTAATTCATTTGGATTCAGATTCAGAATTTCTACAAAATAAATTGATCACACACGAGTGTTTTTCATGCCGTTTAAATATTTACCGCCGTGTGAGCGAGCGAGCTTGATGTCGTTGATAACACGGCAGTGTGGCGTGCGTCTGAATCTTGCATTATAATACAGATTTGTTTTAGTTTTTTTTAATGCAGCAATATCTTTGAATTGCATAAATACATAGCACCACAAAAACATCATTTATGAGTTATGCAGTGGTGTAGAAAAGTAAACAAACGATCTTTTCTGCGTAAGGAAATGTTTATTGGTGTTCATCGTCGTTTCCATGGATACAGTGGATAAACAAGGCGGCACAGACATTGTGAAAATCTAAATATTTAACTTTTTTCAACTCATTTTTGGTTCTTATTTATAAAAGAAACAACAACTCGGCTCGCAGACCCTCCGCTGACGAGCGTCGCAGAAACATTATTCAGTGTTTTTACCGGTTTGAAGAGAGGAGGGGACCTCTGCGGATAATCCAGGTCCCAGTAAAAAAAAAACTCCTGACCGTCTGGATCTGAAGTTATCAGAGAAACAATCTCCGGGACGTCTTTTGTTCACCGAAGAAACTGTTTTATTCAGTGTTTTTACTGGTTTTAATCAGCAGGTGGGTTTGTTTTGGAGAGGAGGAGACCTCTGTGTAAAAACCTCCTGAACCATCAACACTGACGTAATCCAAACAGAGAGAAACTGACTGCAATAACAGCACTGCTCCGTCTTTTTTTACTGTTTTGATTGAGAGACCCTTAGCGGCAGAAAACATATTGTATGTTTAAAAGAATTTGCATTCATCGACGTTTCTTTTTGTTTGACTTTTGCCCTCATTATCACATTTTAAATCTGTATGAACAATAGAATAAGTGCACCCGCTGAACTTAACTACAAGGATAAAGTCAGTGGTGTCAGCTGTTATTTGTGAGGAAGGCGGGGGGGAATACATGTCTGTACAAAATGTATAGGTGTATCTGGAGCCGCAGCAGCGTGCTACAGTAGTAATTGCACTTTGGGCTTGCCAAAGCAGAATGCTGCTCATTGAGATGAATCTTGACGCCTTTGAAGGGAGTGCGAGGGTCTTTGAGAGCGGGGAAATGGATTTAACTAGCTGTTTGGACGTGGTGTGCACTTAAAGCAGGTGTTTCGGGACGGCAGGTTTTTTTTTTTGCTGAGTTCATTAAGAGTAAGCAGCGAAAGCACACCTGAGAATGGTGCCGCCACAGCAACCAACCATGAGGCTCAATAAACACAAGTTTTACCCATTAAAGCCACAATTAAGCAGCTTTGACATTAAGCAAGTTCAGAAGCAGAGTCCTCTGGATGAACTCCTCAGCACCACATCTAGAATATCTTGTATCAGTACTGTAGTGCTTCTCCCCGCCTCTCTGACCCTCCACAAACACTTCAGATACAGTGTTCCCTGTCAAGTGCTCTGTGCCTCTTTTGAGCGGAGGCCTTGTTCCTCTCTGTGGGATTTGCTGAACTTATCCCTATGGGCGGCTGTGTTGGGGCCTATACCAACCTTGTTTAGTCCCACAGTGCTTCGTCCGACCCACGGAGGCTAAGAAGGTGGCCGACGAGTCCAAGATGCGCTTTGCCCACATCGACGGAGACCACATGACGCTGCTCAACGTCTACCACGCCTTTAAACAGAGTGAGTGGTTCTTTCATGCACACTGGTTTCACTCAGTAGTCGGGTCGGGTGTTGTTTGGGCTTTTTCTGATATCGGTGCTCCGGGTGCCTCAACCGATAAAAGCACAAAACGAAAGTATATATATATACATATATATATATATACATACATATATATATATATATATATATTAACTGTTAAGAGTAGATTCTCCAAATCCACAATTTGATTCAATTTTCAATTAATTTTTTTTTTTCCAGCACTGACTGCTCTGCCATTGTTTGTAAAGATCAACATATCATTGGTGTTATGCCCTGTCATTGACATTTTAATTTTTTTCTCAATTTTTCTCCATTTTTTAAAAACAACCTGATGGTTTTTTGAAAAACTTCTCAAGTTCATTAAATCCTTTAATTCTCAGCCTCTGAAGCAGATAGAAACATGTCTTTTATTGTAAATTATTGCATTTGCCCTAATGTTCTTTTTTTTTTTTTAAAGCAATAAAACGCGCTCACGCAAATGTCGCACCTGGTCTTAAAGGGATACACACACACACACACACACACACACACACACATTGGATCTGGTCTCACTGGGTTAAAGAACAAAAAGAAGAGCCACTAGATGACAGAAGGGTACTTTACAACAACGGCTTGCGTTTCTCAGTTTACGAGGTGCACCTGAATGCACCATGAAGTCCCGGTTGTCGCCCACACACTTTACTGTTCGTTGTTTGTTTACATAACAAGACCTCAGGAAGCAGGAAGGTTTAGACTGTTTATCTTTAAGCATTTTAACGGTGTTTAAGATAGCTACCAGCTAACGCTAGGTTAACGCTACCTGCTGCTAACGTTAGTCACGTGCAGTGATTCTTCTGTTCCCTGTAACGTTTGTTTTCGGAGCAGCAGAGGGCAGCGCAGGCATTTAAGTGGCACCAAAATGAAGCACTAACGTCTGCGTTACCATTCAGACCGGTCGTATAGGAACCTGTGCCATATTTGGCTCCAGGTTTTGGTACCCAACCTACTGAATAGTTGTCCTTATTTGTCTTTAACCCTAAATTGCCCCCGGTCTCACACAGATCACGACTCCACTCAGTGGTGCTATGACAATTTCGTCAACTTCCGCTCGCTGATGTCGGCAGACAACGTACGGCAGCAGCTGTCGAGGATCATGGACCGCTTCAATCTGCCGCGGCGGAGCACCGAGTTCAGCAGCAGAGACTACTACACCAACATCCGCCGCGCGCTGGTCACTGGCTTCTTCATGCAGGTCAGTCACATGACGCATCGCTCTGTGAAGCTCGCCGTGTTTGTATGTTTCTGTACAGCTTTTTAACCTCCTGTTACTTTTCTAATGTGAATACAGCATTAAAGGTCGAGTCGTCTGTGTTCTTTTCCGGGTGTTTTAAATGGTTTTCAGGTGTCTTAAGATCAGTTTTTGCTGCAGCCTCGTCCACAGCAGAAGATAAAACCACCAGACTCCATTGACAAAAACAGTAATTTTACCTCACAGAAAACAGGAGATCTTCTGCTGCTCCGTTTAGTTAGTTAGTTTGTGTTATTGTGCAACTCTTGGATCCAAACTATAGACTGTATATATTATATATTGACCGTATATATATTATATACATGCAAACTAACGTGGCGTCCACAGCAGTACGTTGCTTATCTTGCGTGCCGGTAGCGTTTCTCCTGTCTGCTTGTATGTAGCAGCGTCATCATACAGAAACCTCCGTCAGGTCACGTGATGGGAAATGTTTTTAGAAGGGCTTGTTGGGAAAAACCAAAAATATGAATGTTTGGTTTTGAATACATAAGGAACACTACGAGGAAGCTACAGAATGATATAAAAACCTAAAAAAATAAAAATAAACAGCAGAGTCAGCCTTTAAACATTACTGTCCAGCTCCAGTGCTCGTTGAAATTCTCGTTGAGTTTGATCATTTGAAAAAGAAGTGTTTTTGTGCAAAACTGACTGAAAGTGCAGCTGAGATGTTAATTGTAATGGATAACTGCCTTTAAAGAACATGCACGCATGCATGCACACGCACACGCACACGCACACGCACACGCACAGAGCTGCTTTGTTTTAAACACATAAAAAGAAATCAAGTCAATTTGCTCCTCGCTCAGGGAAACAAATGGCATTTTGCGAGAAGTCATTTTCAGGCTCACCTGAAACAAGCAACCTGACAAGCTGAATTATGGTGTTAATATTTAAATATTTGTCAACATTAACCTTTATCTTGGAGACAAATTTGCAGCTCATGTTGGAGCGTTCACAGCGTTTGTGAGATCATGTCTTTGTTGGGAAAGGCCTTTATTAAGACTGATTGCTTTGGTTAATCGCAGCAGCTTCTGCAGCAACACGAAGAATCACTCACTGCCCAGTCACAAACAAGTTCGTCTTTTTTATCATATCAGTAATTTACAGAGGACATTGTGATGCGTCGGTATTGTTAAATTACAGACAGAATTTAAATTAAGCACCAATAAAGGGCGTATATGTTACACAGGGTTCCTACGCAGGATGGAATTTGACTTTCGTCATTTCCAGGTTAAGTATGGAAAATATAAAAGGTTATACACAAAATTCAGAATTTCATGTAAATTACACTCTTAACTCTTGTCTCACACACACATTAAGCTGAAAATAAAAATGGCCTAGCCTCATAAAAAAGAAAAAACATGAACATGGTGGTTTCTTGCCGTCCCCTGCACAGACACAGTGGAAATTAAATTATTTAACTAATTTTCTAGGGCTGAAAAATTAATCAGAATTTCATTGAAATTGCAATATAGCCTACTGCAATTTTCAAATATTTTTTAAAGGCGAAATATGTGTCAAAATACAATTTTAAATAAAATATTGTGGTGCAGAGATGTCCCAACCTACACATCATGTTCTACAGACTGAAGAAAAAAATATTTGTTTGGTAGACATATAAAAATCTTTTTATTTTTTTTCAATGAAAATGTCCAGAAGCCCTGAGAGGCAAGCAGGTCCATTTTTAAATAATAATTTAAAAAAATAATCTCTGAAAATCTAAAAGATTTCTAAAAATAAAAAAAATGAAAAAAATAACATTTATTTGTTTTATTTATTTATTTATGTATTTATTTATTTTAGAAAAACTTGAGCCTGAGAAAAAAAAAATTCTAGCAAAAAAAAAATCACAAATCATATCGCAATTGCAATATCAGTCAAAAGTAATCGCAATCAGATATTTTTTTCAAAATCATTCAGTCCTATCATTTTCAGTTCTTATTTATTAAAGAGAAAAAAACACAGTGGAGGCGGCGATTTTAAGCCACATGCAAGAACAAAAGCTCTGTCGTCCTTTACGAGTCTGGGAGTTTGAGTCTGGAAAAGTCTGGAGTTTTGAAATGGAAGAAGTGTAAAACCCTGGTTGTGTGTGTTTTTTCCGGTGTGTTTGTAACTCGCAGTGACCCTCTTCTTCTCCGTCAGATCGCTCACCTGGAGCGCACCGGACATTACCTGACCGTGAAGGACAACCAGGTGGTGCAGCTGCACCCCTCCACTGTGCTGGACCACAAGCCGGAGTGGGTGCTTTACAACGAGTTCGTGCTCACCACCAAGAACTACATCCGCACGTGCACCGACATCAAACCAGAGTGGTACGTTTCACTTTTCATCTCTTTTGTGTGCAAATATTATTTTCTTATTTATTCTCTGAGGTGAAAGTTAAAGTCAACACACTTTAAACAAAACGTCAGCCATCACAAAGGATGTACGCCTTAAATGTAAAACGAATTGCTAATATACAAAAGTAATAAAGTTTGAAGCAGGAAAGACCGTGGACACACAAGTTGTTTTTTAAATAATTAAAGATTGTATTTGTATGAAACAAAAAAAAGTAATAAAGTTTAGTCCACTGCACCCGTCGTTACAAGTCGTTCCAACCAGTTGTAGCTACATTTTTAATTTTTAATGTTTTAAAGATAATTATCAGATCAAATGTTACAAAAGGACGTTGAAGTATTGCAAGAAGCACCCAGCATTTTATTTATTTATTTATTTATTTATTTATTACCTTTTTATGTGAGTGAAACTACAAACAAATCTAAAAATATTGAGATTATTTTATTTTGTAAGCTTGATTTATGGATAAATTAATTTCTTTTTTTTTCTTTCATGGTCATTTCATTGTTTGTGTACATCTGGGATAGTACCTGCACCTGCACACAATCACTTCCTGTATATTGGTTAAACTTTTCTTTTTTTTTTTTCTTTTTCTTTTTTTTCTTTTGAATTGCTTGTGTTTTTCGTTTTTTCTGTGTGTGTCTTTACATCTGTTAAGCACATTGTGGGAGGACATTGTTTAATTTACAGCTCATGGCAACATAATACAATATATTCTGCAAAAAATGTTTTTGCACATTTCCGATCCATTGTTAGCATAGTTAGCATGCATTAGCTCGCAGGGCTAACTTGGTTTGTTTACTATATTATGTTTACTAAACCTGGC
>JAOVVB010025834.1:0-15860 GCA_028570985.1 Heterobranchus longifilis | reverse complement strand
GTATGTATGTATGTATGTATGTATGTATGTATGTATGTATGTATGTATGCATGCATGCATGCATGCATGCATGCATGCATACATACAGTACTACTGCATACAGTACTACTAGCATCTGCAGTCTCCACAGGCTATTATAACTATTCTGTTTTATCATGTTGTACATATACTGTACTTATAATAATAATAATAATAATGTTTAATACTATTACTTTATTCCTGTAACGAGACTCAGTGAAAGTCTTACCGATCCTGGTGTCCATGAACGGTCTGCACACACTGAACGGGTAGTTTTCTTTCTTTCCTTTGAACATGGAGCTCGTCTGTGCTTTTAACAGAAGCTGGAAAAAGAAAGAAAGCAGAAAGTAGGTTAAGATACTTTATTTTCATAAGTGGAAAAAGTAAAAAGTAGTAATACAGTGTAGGAATATTCTGTTGCAAGTAAAAGTCCTGCATTCAAAATCTTACTTCAGTAAAAGTACAAAAGTATCAGCACCGAAATATACTTAAAGTACCAAAAGGAAAAGTATTCGCTGTGCACAATGACCCATTTTAGAATAATATATATTATATTAGAATTAATGGGAGCTCATTTAATTACTTGATATGCTGCTGCTTACCTGTAATAATGCATCTTAATTTATTAGTGGATTATATTTTGTTTTAATAATCTGAATCTGTAAAAGTAAAGTAACTAAAGCTGTCAAATAAATGTAGTGGAGTAAAAAAGTACAATATTTCCCCTGGAGATGTAGTGAAGTACTGTATAAAGTATCATACAATAGAAATACTAAAGTAAAGTACAAGTACCTCAAAATTGTATTTAAGTGCAGTACTTGAATAAATGTAGTTTTGTAGTTTGTCTGAGACTCAAGTGTTTTTTATTTAGTTATTTTAAAAGTAGAATGGATTAATTGTGAGTGCATGTATTGTGACTCCTACACTCTTTAACATTGTGTGTGACGGAGGGTGGACTGTACCTGTGCTTTCCTCTGTGGGGAGATTCCTCGTACGTACTTCCGTACCAAGTGGCGAATGTAGAGCTTCTTCAACAGCTGGGAAACCTAGAAAAAATACAGTTTGACACTTTTTACAGGGTGCATCCATAATTACCAAAATCACCAACCTGTGCCCTCATGCATGCAGCCTTATACCTAGAAAAAAAAAAGGTATCACCCACCTCCTGCAGTATAGGCGGAGCTGTGAGCCACGAGTCTTTCTGCACGACAGTTTTGGGAAGGTTGTCCTTCAGCCGCATGAGGTAGTTCTGCCTCACGTACGCCAGGTACTCCGTGTTGTCAACGCAGGCCGGCTGATTTCTGGTCATGAAACCTTTAATGAACCTAGAACAAATCAATAGACGGGTCACAGCATCGCCTCTCATTAACCCTTCAAATACATTTCAGTGTGTGAACTCACTTCTTGATGACCTTGACAGCCCATGCCCTCTTTTCGCGCTCCTTTCTGGCCAGCAGACCTCTCCAGCACGTCTCGATCTTAGTGGCTATTTATATAAGACAAGGCGGTAAAAAGTCTTCGAATGCTTGTCATTTGGGTCATTCGGCTAGCTTTTAGTTTGTGTTTTTAAAACACGTCTGTGGGTATTTTAACACTCACCAGCCTCTCTCTGTTTCAGGTAGTCTCCTTTCACTCTGTAGCCTTTGTACTTGGCCTGAATCCGTGTTGCTGCAACAACGACGGTTTCAGTTTCAGCCTCAGGAGTGTGATTATGATGCTAAATGTGGCATTACATCTAAATGTACAGAACATCTCACCTAGTTTATGTTTGCAGACCTGAAAGGCGTCTTCTGTTGCAAACAGAGTTCTCGGGTGCCGGATGAAAATCTTTGTCCTTGAGGGAAAGAGACGAACGGTGAGAAATTCCTGTATCTCTTCCCATCATAGATGACACCCATACATTAAAGGGGACATATTATTCTCATTTGCAGACCCATACTTGTATTTTGGCTTTCTAGAACATGTTTACATGCTTTAATGTTGAAACGCTCCGTTTCAGCGCCTGTCTCTTTAAGACACCATCCAGAAAAAGCCTTCTCTGATTGGTCGGCATTTCCGGGACTTCCGCATCTGCACCCTCTGCGTCTCTGCACCATCATTGCAGCCGGGGAATGACTGTAACGGCACTGTAGCGTACAGGGCTGAACAATTAATTGAAATTTTATCGAAATCGCAAAACGGTGTACTGCAATTTGCAAATCGCAGGAGGCGCAATATTTGTTAAAGGCGAAATATGTGTCAAAATACTATTTTTAAATGAAATATTGTCGTGCTGCAGAGACTTAAGAAAACATCTTTGTTTGGTACAGAACCTCACTAAAGAATAATGATGTAAAAATGATAATTCCATCCAATGTCGCAAATCATCTATCTATATATAGTATAGTTGTGACATCACAACTTCACGGAAGTCCTGACGGCTCATTTAAAGGCACAGTTTCTGAATATGTGCTGTCTGCATTTCTCAGTAGATTGAGCATTTTGATACTTTCACAGTATTTATATAGCACCTACCTGCTTTAGAATTTAAAAAAAGACATGGAAATCTCACTTTTTTTTTACAATATGGGACCTTTGACATCCGCCTACCTTCCCATCTTGTACTCGTCAGATTTGTAGCCCAGGTGTTTGATCAGGCACTGCACACCTTCTGCTGCCGTACCTTTCCAGTTGGGCCAGGTGTCTGGACACAGCGGTTTGTACCTGAGCACAGGAGCAGACCGCAGAGTCACACACGCAGCTTTATAGTTCGAAAAGTGAAACTTTATGTGCATTTTGAATGAAAACAAGAGCGAAAGTCTTCTTAGCTACCTCTGGAGAAAGATCTCGTATTTGCGTCGGTAAGCAAACCCAGCACGCCTGACCCTCAGGTGCTCCATCAGCCCCAGGTACTTCACCTGGTGTCTCACCAACACGTCATCAAAGCGTCCTGCGGGGACGATGTACAGAGTTCAGGGGTCAAAACTGGTCTGGTCTGACTTCACGTGCTGCCTGACCGCAGGCTGAACATACAGTCTGTATACAGTAAAAGTTCTGGCTCGGCTAGGAGCTCTAAGTTCTTTTCAGAAGTGGAGGGTTTTTTCGGGACGCACCTGGCTGCTTGGCTTCATTGGGTTTAATGCAGCGGACGTACCAGGGCTCTTTGGACATTAAGATCTCAGTCAAGCCCACCAGGCTGCTCTTAAACTGAGTCACCACCTGAGGAGTCGCAGGAAGATGGCAGATATATACCAGTGTCGATGGTTTATAGTCGTCGTGTAAATCGTTAAATCATCATCTGAATCGTTTCTTACAGTTTCGGGTCTCTTCTTGCTGTCCGGTTCCGTCGAAGGAAAACAGTGTTTGATAATAGCGTTCTTGGACTGTCGCATGACCTTAAGGAGAAAAGGAAAACTGTTTAAACATGTCAGACATATATACCTTAAATTATAATGTAACATCAAAGTTATGCTCCTTTACTTTTCTATATTTTCTGTTGTATTTTGCTGTTTTTTTGGCAGCAGTGGAGGATATCAGAAGTATTGTATTTGGGTAATATAATGAATCAAACACATTTGCGCATCACCTTCATACTATAGAAATTAAATGAAATTACCTCTTTCCCATTTCGATACAAGAGATCGTTGTTTTTGTCCAAGAATCCTGAAAGTTTAAAGAACAAAGACAAACTTTAGTAGAAGTATCGTATTTTATTTTTGCAATAACACATTCCTCCTCTTAGCAATAGGCTGCTGTTGCATAGGCTCATTTAATGCTATTGTAATAGAGAAATACATTATTTAACATACAGATGTATCTCATCTCTTACCGACAACACAGTATGTGACCTCCCCAGCGTAGTGCAAGAGGCGGAAGTCTCCTCTGTCCAGTGTTTTCCTCGTCTTTTGGTCTGCAAGTTTATGTCTGCAGGACGGGGGAAAGTTAGTGTAGGTTATTATGATGTGCTGTTGTGACCGTGTGCAGACAACGTGCACTTTCCGTAAAGCACAAGTTGTAGAGCTCACGTGACAAAGTGAGGGTGACCGCCGATCTTTTCCTCCATCTTCTCCAGCAAAGTGAGATCTGTGGCCTCTCCAGGACGTAAACATTCCTCGTCCTACACGAGAGGACACGCATCAGTAATTCAGTTTATAATTTGTCTTTCTGTAGGACCGTAACTCAATCATATCTTTACCAACAAAGAGATGATTCCTCTGTGTTTCTCCTCCACGAGATCACAGATGATCTTGTTGTTGAAAAATGGCACTGGTTCCCACTGTGCATAAACAAACAAGAAAAGCATTAGTTTTTATTGTATGTGAGTTTATTTTTACACGTGAGCCACAAATTATGACAAAATTAGAAGAATTAATAGCGTTATTACTTCAATCCCCTCCATCTCGTACTCCTCCTGCTCTGATTTGAGGGTCAGCTGGATGAAAAGTTGCTGCAGCTTCTCGTTGCAGTAGTTGATGCAAAACTGCTCGAAGCTAAAATAAATCACAGGCACCGTCAGTCTCGGATTCCTCGTTCCACACTGAATCAGCTCGTCATCTGTGCACGATCTCACCTGTTCACGTTGAAAACCTCGAAACCATAGATGTCCAGGAGACCAATTACTGTTTTCCTGGAGGAATCCTGCGGATGATTTACACAGATTTGATTTCCGCACATGGAAAATCTGCTACGGATGGTTTTGGATGGAAGCAAGAAATTCAACCTCATATGTGTTACTTTAAAACCAATAGAAATACGTAGTGGAAAACAAATCAGCCCAAAGAAAAATTAGCCAGATGTGTTGTTTTTCCAGAATTGGGTGTTTTTCAGACTCGCAACCAATCAAACGGCTGCCTCAGGCCGGCTGCTATCTCGTTATCCCAATTTTCTCCCCATTTCCGTGATCTGTATGAGACAGGTCTGACGCGGCAAGATTAGAAAGAGAGTAGTTGTGTTTTTCTCACCTTGTTAACTAAAGATTCATTGATCTTGTTGACCAGCCAGTTGAAAGTGCGGCCATAGATGGCTTTGGCGAGGGCGTCCCTGGCATATACTGCGTGGTCCACAGAGAAGGGACTGAACACCTTTAACACCAGGATAATGTAGACGATTAGAAATACACACTGCAAACAAGAAGGGATGGGAATTTATAACAATGCCATTATCGATTTTTGCGTATCGGCCCATTTTTTCATCGATTCCCTTATTGATTCCTGATCAATTTTCTGTGGAAAAATAGTAGACCGACACAGGTTTTAAAGCGTCAACACAACAGTTTTATTATCTCTGAGTCGGTGTAGAAAAGAGGCCTCAAACTGCCGGCCCGGGGGCTATTTTCGACCCTCCCGCCCGTGACATGATGCAATTTACCAATTTACTCCATATTTAATTTGGCGCGAAACAATGGCAAAGGTCAGGTTTTGGTAAGAAGACAGCAGGCACAGACAGTGGAAAGGGCTTTATTTATTGTAATGGAAATAAAAAAGTAAAATTTCAGTGTATTGGACTTTCTTGTAGTGCTTGAATGTAGAAGTGGCCCTCCTATGAGATGACAATACCAGCAGTGGACTCAAGCCAATTTGAGTTTGAGACCGCTGCTCAAATGTTATTATAACATAGGATAGAGCATCAAATACATGGCATTCCTGGAATTTAAGCCCATGTTGTGTAGAAAGATGTTTCAGCATATTGCTCCTTCATTTTGCAGACATTACAAACAGCACTGTCGTCATCTTTGTTCATGAAATGAAGCCACATTTTGGACTGTTTCTCACTCTCCTCTATGACTCCTCCTTGTTTTCCAGCAGCGTAGACGCAGTTTGAAGTCATTGATTTGCACAACTGTCGGAAAAACTTGTCGGCATTGATAAAAGGAATTGATAAGCTGAGAGGCATATCGGATCGGACAATTTGAACCTATAGTTCTCAATTGGAAACGGTTCTCGATTCCCATCCCTACGAACAAGTTAAACGTACTTTAAATGAAATAAAAGAAGTTAGTCACCTCCTCTGTTTTGGCTTCTATCTTCCTGTGGGTTAAGCCCTGTTGTAACACCTGAGCAGGAATCCCCAGCAACTGCACAACAAATGCAAAGCAACAAAAAACATGTAGCACCAAATCTCTTCCATGCAGACAGATAAAAGGTGTAAACTATCTGCAGTTTGTTTGGGGCTCACCTTTGACACCCAGTGCATCTCCTGGTTGTTGTTGAGAGAGGCGTATCCTCGAACATCTGCTTCAAACTTGATATTTCCCAGATGGAGCACACTCGCAATTATTCCAAACAGGTGCTGCATTTACACCCAGAGAGAAATACTTCATGAATCACCGGAAAAAATCTGACATGCATCGTTTTAAATAAAGTTGTTTTCCAGGTGTGTAAAGATTTACCGTACCACCTCACCTCTATATCACTCTCACTGAACTCTATGACAGAGAGGGCTTTCCGCACCGTCTTCCAGTCACTTTTATCATTGATCGAGCTAACTTTGGCACAATCACCCTGCAGGAGACAAAGAATAAGAAAAGTCTGACTCAAGAGATTTTCGTTGCACCATATTAACGAAGTGTCGTTTTTTTTTTCCCCCACTGACCTGCACCAGGTAACTGTAGTGCTGGCAGTTTCTCTCCAGGCCGAGCCAGCGGAGCAGATCTTCCTCTCCTCCCTCCACCAGCTGATAGAAGATATGGAAGTTTCTCTCTCCGTGGTTCTGGTGGACCACACGGGATTTCTCCAGCAGGTAACTCAGGATGTGACCACCGACTGCGCCACCCTGAGGGAGAGAGGTAATCCTTAACACCTGTAGTCAATCTGTGTTATATTATCCTGACATTGTAACAATTTGCACTATAATGTAATGAAGATATTTCAGTCCACCTGGTGGTCAAACTGGATGTCCATGTATTTCCCAAAGCGGCTTGAGTTGTCATTCTTCAGGGTTTTGGCATTTCCGAAAGCCTGGATAATATAAAAATAAAAAAAGGTGATAAACGCCAGATATGGGTCACAATTTTCGAATCTTCGAATAGTCATTAAATTATAAAAAAAATGTATAGTTTATGCGACTATTGTCTTGTCTTATAAAAAATATTTTTTCCCTTGTTTTTACCGGTGCCTGGTAATAACACATTACTACATGTGGCATCTACATGTTCACTTTGTCTCTTTTCCATGTGAGGACAGTATAGCATTTGCTACAGTGCTGTGAGATGAGCTAGATGTTACTGTACCAACAGGAGAAACATGCAAAGACTACTACAGCTGTCAAAAAGTTCCGTGTGGAACTCCTTCAAAAAAAAGAAAATGAGGTGCAGTGCGGTTGTACTGTAATGGAAATGAGAAACCAGACGACTGGCAGATGCAACCACATGGTTTATGTGTTGAAGCTTGAATCTGTGGCTAGCGTCATGTACGACTTTTCCGTTTAGTCCCCAGTGTTCAGTAGCGCTGGAAAGCATATTTGCCAGAGTTGTGGGGGAGTGAATCTTCGAAGTACGGTCGAATAGTTCCTTGAGAATATCAAATAATATTTTTGCTTGAAATGCCCATCCCCAATAACAATGGCCTTACACAGCAGAAGCATTGGCACACATGTCACTGACCTCCATCACCGGGTTGGAGAGAAGCAGTCTGTCCCGGACGTTGTTCAGGAGTTTGGTACTTGGACAGCTGACAGCGTAGAATTGCAGGATTTTCTTGGAGGCCTCGGTCTTGCCGGCCCCGCTCTCCCCTGAGATCAGGATGAAGTGGTTGTTGAACTCAGACTGCATGGTGCGGAAGACGTTGTCTGCCAGCGCATAACTGGAAGTACAGTAATAATAGGTCAAAGTCAGCCCCCTTTAAAAACTCAGACTCAGCATAGAGTTTTTTTCCCATCAGAAAACTAGTGGCTACTTTTTTGTCCTGAACACAATGTAGTGACATTCATCTCTCCTTTTACAACAAGAAAAAATAAAAACTTTATTCCATATTGTTGTTATGCTTTTATCAGATAGCTAGGACTGTATAAAAGAAGTGGACGTAGGTTTGTGGACCCCCGTTTTGAAGCCTTGAGTTTGGCATTTTGGCTGTCGCCATCTTGGTTTTTTTTGGAGCCAGAAGTGACCATATTTGGACATATTTGGATATAGGGTGGAGATGGGTAGGAGCGACGGGTGGATCTAGCAGACAGCTAGTGGCTCGCCACCTGTGACGGCACCCACCTGTCACTCAAAGCGACAATGCCCTTAATTAAACATAACTTTAACCCTTAATATAGTTTAAACAGGTGAGTGATGTAAAAATCCATCCCCTGTACAGTTGTCATGAATGGGGAAATTAGCTACAGAGACCAAAACAGTTTTGTGTACCAGGCTGTAAACATGTTTATTTCTGCTGTAAAGTTGAGCATTTTAACATGGGGGTCTGTGGGGATTGACCCGCTTTTGGAGCCAGCCTCAAGTGGCCATTCGAGGAACTGCAGTTTTTGGCACTTCCACGTTGGCTTCATTTTTCAGCCCTGGTGGTTGCCGCTTGATGCCAATAAACAGTATAAATAAATACAGAATAACTTACATATGAGGTGGCAGCTCAAAGAAGTTCACACCCATGTAGGTATCCATTTGCTTCTTGCTGTAGATATCTAAATCTTTGTACGGGTTCACCGACACCAAGAGAGTTCCAATGTAGGTCTGCAGAAAAAGACAAGGAAAGGAAGTCATGTTAAGCATGCATCCTTGATAATACAGGAGATTGTTTTTCTCAAACATTGCATGACATTAAAAAAAATTTTTTTTTTAAAAAAGCTTCCAGCTGTGTGGCGTCCATGCATCACTCTGCTGATAAGTAATTTTGTTCCTCTCATCAAAAGCAATAAGTTTGGTTAATCACTTGTCATGACCTCACGGACGGCCGTGACCTTTAGATTGCTCACTCCGCAAATGAAAAGAACAGGAGCTGCTGCTTCAGCAACACGAGGCGCCGGATTCAGCAGAAGTCAACGCAGCATTAGGACGTTGTTGGGTTGAAGGTCGAGGACGTTTAATTGAGAGAAAGAGCCGGGTTATCCAACATTACACCACACAGGAAGACTCACGTAAATGAGATTCTCATGGAAGCGTTTCCGCAGGTTGTCCAGGAAGGCACTCTCACTCGTGTAGGCGTCCAAGAGAACAAAATCCTGGATCCCCACGCGATCCCGGGCCGTCAGGGAGGCCTCCATGTTCCTCAGGATCTTGTTACAGCGCTCCTCCAGGCTCTGTGCCCGAACACCAGCACATCAGAGACACGACAAGGAAACAAGGTATCACAACACAATTAAGTGAAATGACAAAAGTGTATTATGCACTTTATGATACCTTGATTATACAAGTTAATGATCTCTTTAGTAGGGCTGCTCGATTATGGCAGAAATCATAATCACGATTATTTTAGTCAATATTGAGATCACGATTATTTAACACGATTACTCGATTTGGAAACATCATGTATTTATTGAACTTTAATGCATTTATTAAACTTTAATGCATTTATTGAACTTACATGTATTTATTGAACTTTAAAAAAGAAAAATAATTGTCTTTTTAACAGTGTATTTTCTAGAACTTTAAATATAATTCAACTGAAAAACAACTAAAAAAAATAAATAAATAAATGTAAATAAATAAAAATGGATAATATATACATAAATATATATATAATATATATACATTTAAATAAATATTAGAAAAAATAATAAATGAATAAAAATGTATTTGATTAAAATAAATAAGATCAACTATGTTGTGACGCTAATGCACTGCCACAACCTAGTGAAAACTCCTAAACATATATGTATTCAACATTTTGGTAAACTATATTCAACATATTCTAGTCAGTAACTCAGAGAAAACACACCCCTGTAAAGGAAAGGTGGTGCGCTGGATTTATAACAAAATTAGAGCATCGTTGTGAAACAGAATGCAGCGCAATAATCATTTTACCTCAATTATCTTATTTTCATAATCGTTGGAAGCCAAAATCGTAATGAAATTTGAGTAATTGCACAGCCCAAAAATATATGTTATATATATAATATTATTTTTGGCCCATTTTTTCTGTCAAGACCAGGACTATATGTCCCATCCTTTTCCTTTGTGTCCTGTTTTCTTCAAAAGTTATCTGTTTTTGTTGAGGTTGTCACCACTCAACAACACACACACACACACACACACACACACACACACACACACACACACACACACATGCCCACAATCATTGACAATGCAGGATTTATATTTCCCAGTGGGTGACTCATTTCCTGCCCGTTTGTCCCTATGACTTCCACTCAGAGCCGTTAGTGGCCTTGGTTACATCCTCCATGCTCATGGCAAATCTAAATTCAGCCGCCACTATCTAATCTGCTTCTGTGCTCTCTAAAGAGCCATCAGTCTTCTTCATGACAAGGACAGAACGAACACGAAATACTCCACCTACACTTGTCATCCAGTTTAATACAAGATTAAACAATGACTGACACAAATAAAAAAACTTAGTAAAACCTGGTGAAAGTAAAACCTAGAAGTAATTACATTCATTATAATATGTATAAACAAGATATGATCTGCCACTTAAAGATACACAACTGAAGAATTGGCAGGTAAAATAATCAGCATGCACTTTAATTACGGTGCCACCCAGTGTTACGCTTCAGTCGTTTGGCTCCCGTCACTGCCAAGTCGGAGTAACTGACACTCACAGATTATTCTCCAGTAAAACAAGCTGCTGCTCTACTGACCCAACAGAAGTTTTACGACAAAATGTTACAATAAATCATGTCCTGAAAACCACAGGTGATCGTTAAAATGTTCAACAACGTTTCTCAGGAAAAAAAAAGGTGAGAAAAGAAAAGTTACCTACCCTGAAGGTCCCTGATGTGTGTGTGCGTGCGTGTGTGTCTCTGTACCTTTTCTGAACTGAACATCTGGTTTTATTGAAGGGAAAGGGCAGTAGTACGGCAGGAAACACTGATAGATTACAGTCTCTACTTCCCTCAATAGGAAACCATCAATAATGTAGTGAGTGTGCAACAAAGGGAGCAAATCTCATTCGAAATATGTATTTGTGCATATGTATGTGTTTGTTTGTGTGTGTGTGTCTGTGTGTAAATAAGTTACTGTAGATGTTATTTGACAACATACTTGCATGTGTGTTTGTGTGAAACTTTTCATCGAAAAACAAGAACTTGTTGATCTTGCTATTCCAATTTTTAAAAAACAAAATATTACAATCAAGCTCCATGACTAGAAAAGACTCTTTGTATTCCTCACCAAATTATTTTATGGGAAAAACTACTTTATTTGAATACATTTGATTACAATACACATTGTGGACTACATTTTGCCATGTGAATGTTGCAACTATGTATACACTTTACATATGTAATCTGATATAATCTTTTTATATAGCAATTTTGTTTTCAAACCACCTTTCTTGTTGTGTTTGACAGCATAAAAGACTAAAAAGCTGATTAAAACAACAGATAATTAGATAGATAGTCAGACAGATATTTATTTAAATGGAAATCTCCGAGATTGCCGCTTTAAATACTGGCTTAAGGTGGTAACCTAAACAAAAAAATAATAGCAGTAGCAATAAAACTAGATGCCAAATTTCTTTAATTTCATTACAGAGGTGGTCACTCACAAACGTTTAACATTTCTTGATGGAATTTCATCAAGTGTCTATAAATAACACCTGAAAAAGCCCTCTGACACACCAACTGTTCTTCTATGTCTCGCATCAGGCTGCTCTCATTCCCTGTTCGTACCAATTACTACGAAAATTGATGCACCATAATTCCTACATAATGCACGTAATTGTGAGACATGAGGCCCAGGGGTTGGCTCGATCACACACAGGACTTTCACCCAGGAGACCGGAGTTCGAGTCCGTGTGTATCACGCGACCGTCACACCTATTTAAAATGGAACATGGAAGTAGGGATTTTAATGCAATCCTCGTGTTTTTTTTACTAACCATACCAAGTTTTGTTGCCTAAACCTACCGAATTAATCCTGTTTCACAACGTTAATTGCGACGTTAATGACAATGATAATATATTATATCTACAAACTGCTGTGCATGCATTTTCGTATTCATTATACGATCCGTTTATGAGAATGCGTTGCTCATATCAAATGCAAAAGTAAACAAAAGGAGGTAAAGCAGCAAGCTGCTAAGTCTGTTGTTGGCACTCTGTGTGAGCAGGCTGCTGGCCCGGCACCGAGCGCAGGGCAGAGATTTAATTCAGAGGAAACGTGACCTCTGCTGAACACATGCTAGATGGTAAAACTATATGGACAATTCTGCTAAAGAAAACAGCAAAGACATAAGCTTTTCTTGGCAACATTTGCCAACATGGTTATGGTTTTAAGGCAAAAATATGAACATATATGAACAAAACACAGTCACATGTATAAGGTAAAAAAAAAAATCCAACATAAACAACGAACATCAAACTTTGATGTCAGGCTACAGCGGAACAGGAAAGTCTATCTGACCCGGAGACCATCACCTGAGAGGGCGCTCCATTGTCCCTGTCTATCCAGTATGGTGCAGGATCCTGTTACGCAGCCACAAAGTGGCAGTTAGGCTCCTGAAAGAGATAGCGCTCCTCGTGGGCCACTGACTGACACCACACATCACCCAGGGCAACACACATTTAGGGGGCTCCAGGTGTCTAGAGAAACCTGACCGTGACGGTCCAGTCAGATACAGTACCTCCTCTGTTGCTACTGTTTCACACGAAGCAAACAGTCACATGCGATGAACTGATTGCCCTGTTTGGCTGTATTATTCCATCACTGAATTGAGTAAAGGTAGTTCGCTTTCATTTAAAGCAGCTTTAACTTCCTGTTCGGCCACCTGGGGTCAGTGAAACAAGCCAAATACACAACATTCACATATTTTCACTTCAGAAAGTCGTTGTGAACCTATTAGAAAACTGTTGCATATTTCCTCATCCAGCAGATACATTATCAGTTGTGTTTCTGGCCATCTGATGTCCAATATTCACTCTCTTTTAGCTCTGTTTTTGGTCTCCACCAACTGCTGAGGGAGATACCTGTCTCTTGAACTGCTAGATGCTCCACTACATTCACAAGTCGCTAACTTAGTCTTAGTCTTGTGCTGAGCAGGCAGTGGATTCCTCAGAGGTTTTTCATTGAAAACTGCGGCAGAGTGAACAGAAACAGTAAAGTCGTTGGTTGTAAAACCAAAACAACGAGCTGAAAGACGCTAAAACCATAGACTGTAAAATATGGACGTAGTCTCTGTGACGTCACCCATAGGTTTCTGAAGAGGTTAAATGAAGCTCAGTGTGGGTGGCTCTGGCAGTCGCCATCTTAGCAGTGCCTGACTCCGCCTAACTCCCGGCTAATCCAAAAATGGGCAAAGAGGTGGAGCGTGGGTGGAGCTGAGGTGGGCCGAATTAAGTCAACAGTCTCTGCTCACCACCTGTCACTCAAAGCAGCCATGCCCTTAATTATGCGTAACTTAAAGCCTAAATATAATTCAAACGGGTGAGTTTTATAAAAAGTCACCTCCGTACAGTTGCCGTGAAAGGGGAAATTAGCTATAGAGACCAAAACTGTTTTTTGTACCAGGCTGCTGCTGTAAAGTTGGGCATTTTAACATGGGGGTCTATGGGGATTGACTTGCTTTTGGAGCCGGCCTCAAGTGGCCATTCAAGGAACTGCAGTTTTTCTTGCACGTTGGCTTCATTTTTCAGCCCCAGAAGTTGCCATTTGGCTGAAAGATGCTAAAACGCTCTGTAGAGCTTAACTGCAGGATTCATCACCACAAGCGACCCCTTTTCACATTACAGATTGATCAATTGAGGATATACAATTATTGATTAGTGCAGCTTTAAAGTCATTACTTAATTTGAATGTGAACGTATTTGACTGCGGCACCCCCCAGAGATCATCAATGCACACAACTATACCCAAATAACTGGATCTGACAGACTAGTTTTTACCTGTACTGTCTTTTTTTCTACAAATAAAAAAAAAGAATAAACTGCAGCAAATGTAATTACCTCCTTTACTTCCAAAGCCATGTGCGTCATGGTTGAATCAGTCTTGTGTGATGAACCTGATGAATCCAAATTACTTTCAACTTCAGTCCTCCGGGTATACAACTCAGACAGACGCAGCCTGTGATGTTTTAGTAGCCGGTGAGTTCTCCCATAGCGGAGCCTCTTTAAGTCACCAAGAATCTACTGTCTCCTCTGCTGCTCAGGTTTGCATCGCTCCCTGATTCAAACACGGGCTCGGAGCAGGCCCGGTACCGCGGCCGGGGACAGAGAGGCTGAAGAAGAGGAGGAGCAGGAGGAGTGTGGCGCTGCTGCTTCCTGCCGGGCTGGTGTCCCTGCATTGTAGGTAATGAGGCAGTAATGAGCGACCTGGCTCTGGAAGCACCGGGCTGCTTAAACATTCATGGAGCCCCGGCAGCAAACATTCATTCAGCGCTTCACCTGAGTGTTGAACAGCTACTCTGTGTTTAAGGAAGTGTGTGTGTGCGTGTGCGTGTGTGTGTGTGTGTGTGTGTGTGTAATACAAGGATGGAGTAACTCTATCCTTCCGAAGACCCGTCCTCACCCTCCTCCCCACAAAATTACAGCACAGGTATTCGATTACTGATCTTTGATTAGGCAGATGCATTTCAAACTAATTACTAACTGCTCGTTATAGAGCCACAACGATAAGACCAGTTTGGGATCCAACTATTGCAGATTCTGTCAAAATCACAGATTCATTTCAGACCAACGTTAATCTGCTACTATAATTGTTCTGGTGCCAAAACCTCTAATGACATTTTAAATACGTATTCAAATGTAGAGCCTGACGATATTTGATTTTTTAGACCAATACAGATTTTACAGGGGAAAAAATTCAATGATTACCGATATGGTGGCCGATATAGTGGAATTTTCAACATTTTCAATGTAGATTTATTTTATCTTTATTAAAGAATATTTAACGTTATTATACATTATACATATAAAGTATTACATGCCAACCAGTTCTAGAAATGAATAGAAAATAAAGAATAGATTAAAATTAATTCAATAAATAAACATCAATACTGTATGTTCAGTATCAGTCAATTGCTGACCACGCTCTGCTGGACAAACTATGTCACCATTTCTAAATCACCCCAAGCATTGTTTTCTGCATTATATGTTCTATAAAAAAAAAAGTTCATATCAGCACATATCGGACAACATATACACCGATACCAATAGATACAGATATGTCTGTGATCTGCCAATATTGGCCGATAAAATCGGCTGCTCTATTCAAATGATTAATCTATAACATGGTGGGACTGATTTATCACATATACAGTATATAATATAACTGCCACAAAATGTTATTTTTTAAGAATTTCTTTATTTAAAAAGGTGCAATAGACCAGTGGTTCCCAACCTTTTTCCTTCAGCGACCCCTTTTCTATCATTGAGTAAACTGATGACCCCTGACTATGTGACATATTTTATGGATATTTCATATTACATTCAATGCAGAACAATAAACTGTCCAATTAACCCAAATAGTGAATGCAGTAACTGTAGGAAGTTTGTATAAAAAGAGAGATTTGGATGAGTTATTTTTTAATACAATTCTCTGTCCATATTAAATATTTGTTTTCATTTTTAACTACCATACATACTTAATAGGCTTCTTTCTCCCTGACCATTGTTCTGTTATCTTTATTTATTATCTATCTTTGGTTGTTTTAGGCTGTTTAGCACAGAGTGAAAGCTCTGTGAATATAAGTTTATATCTTAAATAATAATCCAAACTTTAACTAACTATTTAAGTTTTTCTTAAGTATTCTTCA